>CM038708.1:8941517-9039017 GCA_021613375.1 Megaleporinus macrocephalus
CGTTCTGCTTGTACACATAGCCTCTTTACACAGAAGCATCAGAGTAAGATGGTTACCTTGGTAATGGATCATGAGTTTGATGCTGTAATACTGGTAACTGAGTATTGGGCTAGTATTTGGTGTGTGTATTGGTCCAGGTGTACCAGAAGCAGCAGTTTTCAAGATTAGTTGCTATCAAGGCAGAAGATTTAAGATCTACCATCTCCTCCAGACGTCCTTCTACTTGAGACAACTCGTTTGTAAGCTAGTGACGAGAAAGCCTCGTCCCAAACCCAGACAGAACGTTTCTGCTGGTGGTTTTCAGTCAATGCCTGCGTATTATTCCCCTCATAAACAACATCTTCAGCTACTCGATTAAAGCTGCTTGTGGTTTCTTCATAAGATCGATCTGAGACCTTGCAAACCATAGGCGGTTTGAGAGCTTGTGATGGAGCTCACGATGTAGAACATCACTGCATGACCTCCAACCTGCAGCAGCAGCAGCGCAGAGATGTCTTATATACAAACAACCTGTATATACAAACTACACAACACTTCTACTACTACGTGTGTTTGAAGCTCTAATCCACGTTCATACTGATAAACAGTCATACTGACCCTCACTCCTCTATGTGTCTAATCCACACTCATACTGACCCTCACTCCTCTATGTGTCTAATCCACACTCATACTGACCCTCACTCCTCTATGTGTCTAATCCACAGTCACACTGACCCTCACTCCTCTATGTGTCTAATCCACACTCATACTGACCCTCACTCCTCTATGTGTCTAATCCACACTCATACTGACCCTCACTCCTCTATGTGTCTAATCCACAGTCACACTGACCCTCACTCCTCTATGTGTCTAATCCACAGTCATACTGACCCTCACTCCTCTATGTGTCTAATCCACAGTCATACTGACCCTCACTCCTCTATGTGTCTAATCCACAGTCATACTGACCCTTACTCCTCTATGTGTCTTATCCATAGTCATACTGACCCTCACTCCTCTATGTGTCTAATCCACAGTCATACTGACCCTCACTCCTCTATGTGTGTAATCCACAGTCATACTGACCCTCACTCCTCTATGTGTCTAATCCACAGTCATACTGAACCCGACACCTCTATCTGTCTAATCTACAGTCATACTGAACCCGACACCTCTATGTGTCTAATCCACAGTCATACTGACCCTCACTCCTCTATGTGTCTAATCCACAGTCATACGGACCCTCACTCCTCTATGTGTCTAATCCACAGTCATACTGACCCTCACTCCTCTATGTGTCTAATCCACAGTCATACTGACCCTCACTCCTCTATGTGTCTAATCCACAGTCATACTGACCCTCACTCCTCTATATGTCTAATCCACAGTCATACTGACCCTCACTCCTCTATGTGTCTAATCCACAGTCATACTGACCCTCACTCCTCTATATGTCTAATCCACAGTCATACTGAACCCGACACCTCTATGTGTCTAATCCACAGTCATACTGACCCTCACTCTTCTATGTGTCTAATCCACAGTCATACTGACCCTCACTCCTCTATGTGTCTAATCCACAGTCATACTGACCCTCACTCCTCTATATGTCTAATCCACAGTCATACTGAACCCGACACCTCTATGTGTCTAATCCACAGTCATACTGAACCCGACACCTCTATGTGTCTAATCCACAGTCATACTGACCCTCACTCTTCTATGTGTCTAATCCACAGTCATACTGACCCTCACTCCTCTATGTGTCTAATCCACAGTCATACTGACCCTCACTCCTCTATGTGTCTAATCCACAGTCATACTGAACCCGACACCTCTATGTGTCTAATCCACAGTCATACTGACCCTCACTCTTCTATGTGTCTAATCCACAGTCATACTGACCCTCACTCTTCTATGTGTCTAATCCACAGTCATACTGACCCTCACTCCTCTATGTGTCTAATCCACAGTCATACTGAACCCGACACCTCTATGTGTCTAATCCACAGTCATACTGACCCTCACTCTTCTATGTGTCTAATCCACAGTCATACTGAACCCGACACCTCTATGTGTCTAATCCACAGTCATACTGAACCCGACACCTCTATGTGTCTAATCCACAGTCATACTGACCCTCACTCCTCTATGTGTCTAATCCACAGTCATACTGACCCTCACTCCTCCATATGTCTAATCCACAGTCATACTGAACCCGACACCTCTATGTGTCTAATCCACAGTCATACTGACCCTCACTCTTCTATGTGTCTAATCCACAGTCATACTGACCTCACTCCTCTATGTGTCTAATCCACAGTCATACTGACCCTCACTCCTAATCACGAAACGTATTGTATCGCCAGGTTCTTGCCAATTCACAGCCCTACTGAGTATTCAGACATACCAGCTGCGCTCGCCTACTGATTTACTACTGAGTAGTCGAGAAGTAGGAGATTTCGGACGCACCTCCCTTTTTCTTTGTACAGCAACGGCAGGCTCAGAGAGGCATATTGCGACTTATCATAAGGCCCATCTCTTTATCTCAGTGTGTTCTGTGTAGAGGAGCCACTCATTTCAACCCAAAACATCGTTTGCCGGGTGGTGTTTAAACCTGTCTGAGCTCAGGTGGCCACCGGTAGTCTCGACTCTTGTGTGGTTGAAACCTCCAGGACGCTCTGATTCCTTTCCGCGCAGATTGACTACAGAAACGTGAGCATTTGAAAGCAGTTAAACGAAAGTGTGGTGCTGCTAAGCGGCGGTTTTCTTTTCCTCTTGTGTGCAGCCTGGCGGGTGTGTCTCGCAGTGTGACTCTGGTGGTGGCCTACATCATGACGGTGACAGGCCTGGGCTGGCAGGAGGCGCTGGCTGCCGTGAGGGTGGCGCGGCCCTGCGCTGGACCCAACGCCGGCTTTCAGAAACAGCTGGAGGAGTTCGAGAGCACGCAGGCCCAGGAGGTGAGGCAGAGGGAGTTTCAACTGAAACCCTTCACATGTAGTGGACGTGTATGGCCTTCTAGGTATACATACATGATTGCACATCTGCTTCAAACCATGTTGGTGATCCTGTGAGACTCACTTATGTGGTTTCTGACACTTTATGACATATAAAAGTATGTAGAGTAATGAAAAACAGTAGCAGCTGGTGTCATAAACCACATAAGCAGGTCTATCCACAAGCCTGTTACTTAATCAGCATGGTTTGAGGTGAGCGTTGGCAGGACTACTTGCTGATGCATGAATTTTCCATTAACTACATGAGCCTTGTAGCTTCCCTGTGAAAGGTAATACTTTTTATGAAACCTGCTACATAACATTGACATAGCCATGTTATAATCTAGGGGTGGGCGATATGGCGATCTAATCACGATTCTTTTCATGTACGTTTTTTTGTACAACCAAACTAATCTCCCAGTTTTTTAACGCTCGCCTACTGATTTACTGCTGAGTATTCAGACATACTAGCCGCGCTCGCCTACTGATTTCACTACTGAGTATTCAGACATATTAGCCGCGCTCACCTACTGATTTACTACTGAGTATTCAGACATACTAGCTGCGCTCGCCTACTGATTTACTACTGAGTATTCAGACATACTAGCCGCGCTCGCCTACTGATTTACTACTGAGTATTCAGACATACTAGCAGCGCTCGCCTACTGATTTACTACTGAGTATTCAGACATACTAGCCGCGCTCGCCTACTGATTTCACTACTGAGTATTCTAGATACTAGCCGCGCTCGCCTACTGATTTTCTACTGAGTATTCTAGATACTAGCCGCGCTCGCCTACTGATTTACTACTGAGTATTCAGACATACTAGCCACGCTCGCCTACTGATTTCACTACTGAGTATTCTAGATACTAGCCGCGCTCGCCTACTGATTTCACTACTGAGTATTCTAGATACTAGCCGCGCTCGCCTACTGATTTCACTACTGAGTATTCTAGATACTAGCCGCGCTCGCCTACTGATTTACTACTGAGTATTCAGACATACTAGCTGCGCTCGCCTACTGATTTACTACTGAGTATTCAGACATACTAGCAGCGCTCGCCTACTGATTTCACTACTGAGTATTCTAGATACTAGCCGCGCTCGCCTACTGATTTTCTACTGATTATTCTAGATACTAGCCGCGCTCAGCCTACTGATTTACTACTGAGTATTCAGACATACTAGCTGCGCTCGCCTACTGATTTACTACTGAGTATTCTAGATACTAGCCGCGCTCGCCTACTGATTTCACTACTGAGTATTCTAGATACTAGCCGCGCTCGCCTACTGATTTCACTACTGAGTATTCTAGATACTAGCCGCGCTCGCCTACTGATTTCACTACTGAGTATTCAGACATACTAGCTGCGCTCGCCTACTGATTTACTACTGAGTATTCAGACATACTAGCCGCGCTCGCCTACTGATTTCACTACTGAGTATTCAGACATACTAGCCGTGCTCGCCTACTGATTTCACTACTGAGTATTCAGACATACTAGCCGCGCTCGCCTACTGATTTCACTACTGAGTATTCAGACATACTAGCCGCGCTCGCCTACTGATTTACTACTGAGTATTCGGACATACTAGCTGCGCTCGCCCACTGATTTACTACTGAGTATTCAGACATACTAGCAGCGCTCGCCTACTGATTTCACTACTGAGTATTCAGACATACTAGCCGCGCTCGCCTACTGATTTACTACTGAGTATTCGGACATACTAGCCGCGCTCGCCTACTGATTTCACTACTGAGTAATTAAACATACTAGCCACGCTCGACTACTGATTTACTACTGAGTATTCAGACATACTAGCCGCTCTCACCTACTGATTTACTACTGAGTATTCAGACATACTAGCCGCGCTCGCCTACTGATTTACTACTGAGTATTCAGACATACTAGCCGCGCTCGCCTACTGATTTCACTACTGAGTATTCAGACATACTAGCCGTGCTCGCCTACTGATTTCACTACTGAGTATTCAGACATACTAGCCGCTCTCACCTACTGATTTACTACTGAGTATTCAGACATACTAGCCGCGCTCGCCTACTGATTTACTACTAAGTATTCAGACATACTAGCCGCGCTCGCCTACTGATTTCACTACTGAGTATTCAGACATACTAGCCGCGCTCGCCTACTGATTTCACTACTGAGTATTCAGACATACTAGCCGCGCTCGCCTACTGATTTACTACTGAGTATTCGGACATACTAGCCGCGCTCGCCTACTGATTTACTACTGAGTATTCAGACATACTAGCAGCGCTCGCCTACTGATTTCACTACTGAGTATTCAGACATACTAGCCGCGCTCGCCTACTGATTTCACTACTGAGTATTCAGACATACTAGCCGCGCTCGCCTACTGATTTCACTACTGAGTATTCTAGATACTAGCTGCGCTTGCCTACTGATTTACTACTGAGTATTCAGACATACTAGCTGCGCTCGCCTACTGATTTACTACTGAGTATTCAGACATACTAGCTGCGCTCGCCTACTGATTTACTACTGAGTATTCAGACATACTAGCTGCGCTCGCCTACTGATTTACTACTGAGTATTCAGACATACTAGCTGCGCTCGCCTACTGATTTACTACTGAGTATTCAGACATACTAGCTGCGCTCGCCTACTGATTTACTACTGAGTAGTCGAGAAGTAGGAGATTTCGGACGCACCTCCATTACGATTCTTTTCATGTAAATTTTTTTGTACAACCAAACTAATCTCCCAGTTTTTTAAACAAAGCACTAAAAGATAAACAAACAATTTACTATTTTATTGAAAATATGGTTTTAAGTCGATCATTCATCAGAGTTTTTGGAAGCCCTCATTTTCCACTGTTTTGAAAGGAACCATATCATTTGCCAGGTAAAAAGTTACTGCTTCTGTTACTTCTCTCCATCGTTAACTTCTCATATGAAGTACCTCTCTCAAATGCCCATGTTAGCCTTGTTGGTTTTGGTCCGACTGTAGCGTTAGCTTCTGGTAGCTGCGGTGTAGCTACTCTACTTTCATCCGTCCATCTGACGTAGGAACTAACTTTGTGCAAACTTTGCAGATCACCGTTGTTTGTGTTGGGAAAATCCAAACCAGGTCCATATTATCAATGTCTACGTCCTTCATCAGCATCTAAGTTTAGACCACAGGACCCCTGTCAGCTGGACGTTTTTGGTAGTCGGACTATTCTGGATTAGTTTGGTGGACTCAGTTTTGAACACAGTCTTTAGTCATTGTGTTACGGTTGAATTCGGGATGTCCACCAATGCAAGAAGGTATGATGCATCAGACATGATGAAACAGTATTGTTCATTAGAGGTTGCACGACTCACTTCAAAGTCGAGGCAACATGGACTACAATGATGACATCATTGTTAAAACCACAGAAGGGGATGTGTTATAACTATAGATGATGCAACTACAATAATTTGACTGTATATCAGTGACAAAGCCAAACTCCAAAGGTCAACAGAGTGTGACATGCTTGGAAAGGGTCAATTAAATAAACACACCGACGTATGTAAAAACACTACTTACTGTATTAATACTGTTTAATATTTAATAATAAAGTGTTTTGCTGGGCAAGTCACAGTGATGTCGAATGGATGTGCAGTGGTACAGCTATAACACCACCAGACTTGGAAGGGTTAAGAATCTTTCTTGCCCTACAAAAGAGCAAAACAGTTGTGGCCGAAACTGAGGACTCTTTGTTTTTCTCTTCTTCGGTCCAGTTTAAAACCTCGAATTATAAAAATGTATGATTTTACAATTATAAGACTTTAAGGATCTGTAGGAAGCCTGAAATTATCATTATATTGATCTAGATATATAGATAGACAGATATGGAAATGTTAAGGACATAAATTTCTAGGTAATTTCTTGCTATAAGAGGTTTAATTTATAGGTATAGTTAGTATGACATAGTGGTTTGTATAGTGTAGTGTTTAACATGGCTGCTCTCTGTGCTGTAGACTGGTGTCCAATCCCCAACATAGCCAAGCACCATACACTATACCAGTCCTTGGATAAGACTTGGCCAACTTGTGTGACTAATAAATTATAGAGTTCCTGCAGATTTGTATTGATTTACGATTGATATTGAAATGTTATGGACATAAATTGTCTGGAGCAATCATTACTTACTGTAAAATGTTTATGTTATAGGTATAATGGTTTGTATAATGTAGTGGTTTGTATCGTGTAGTAGTAAAACGACTGCTCTATGTGCTGTAGACTGGGGTCTGAAACCCAACATAGTTAAGCACCATACACTGTACCAGTCCTTGGATAAGACTTGGCCAACCTATATGACTGTAATAAATTATAGATTTCCTGGAGATTCTTATTGATTTAAGATAGATATTGAAATGTTAAGGACATAAATTGTCAGGAACAGTTATTTCTTACTGTAAAAGGTTTAAGTTGTAGGTATAGTTGTTATAGTGTAGTGTAGTGGTTTGTATAGTGTAGTGGTTAACATGACTGCTCTATGTGCTATAGACTGGGGTCCGATACCCAACATAGCTAAGCACCATTCACTATACCAGTCCTTGGATAAAACTTGGCCAACCTGTATGACTGTAATAAATTATGGAGTTCCTGGAGATACATATAGTCTTAACATAGATATTGAAACGTTAAGGACATAAATGATCTGAAAAGGTCTTTTTTTACTATAGGAGGTTTAAGTTATAGGTATAGTTGGTATGGCATAGTGGTTTGTATAGTGTAGTGGGCAACATGGCTGCTCTATGTGCTGTAGACTGGGGTCTAAAACCTAACATAGCTAAGCATCATACACTATACCAGTCCTTGGATAAGACTAGGCCAACCTATATGACTGTAATAAATTATAGATTTCCTGGAGATTCTTATTGATTTAAGATAGATATTGAAATGTTAAGGACATAATTTGTCAGAAACAGTCATTTCTTACTGTAAAAGGTTTAAGTTGTATGTATAGTTGTTGTAGTGTAGTGTATTGTTTTGTATAGTGTAGTAGTAAAACGACTGCTCTATGTGCTGTAGACTGGGGTCTGAAACCTAACATAGCTAAGCACCATACACTGTACCAGTCCTTGGATAAGACTTGGCCAACCTATATGACTGTAATAAATTATAGATTTCCTGGAGATTCTTATTGATTTAAGATAGATATTGAAATGTTAAGGACATAAATTGTCTGGAACAGTCATTTATTACTGTAAGAGGTTTAAGTTGTAGGTATAGTTGGTGTAGTGTAGTGGTTTGTGTAGTATAGTGACTAACACTGCAGCTTTCTGTGCTGTAGACTGGGGTCCGATACCCAACATAAGTAAGCACCATACACTATACCAGTCCTTGGCTAAGACTTGGTCTACATGTGTGAATGTAAATTCATGGCACTCAATAAGAGGATCTGCCAAGTTTCAGCCCTGTAAGTGAGGTGGTGATGGATAACTACACCACAGTTAGCAGTAATGGAAATGACACTGTAGCATTACCGAATGAGATCTGTCACTCCAGCTCCTGGTTACGTCAGTGTTATGTAACAGGGTTCAAGTAAAATGTTCCAAAGCAAGCTTGTTTTGCTTTACAGGCTGTGTTTACGGTGAGGAAGACACTTTAATGCCTTTCGATTTTTCAGTACGGCATTTACAGTTTAGTCACATGTGAGCTCATTGAAATGGCTGGCTTTGATCTGCAACCAGCTTCATTTCCACGACACTGCAGCAGTTTCACGTTTACAGAGGCTGCCAGAGCACCTTTCATTGTGTTGTCTTCCCACTGATGCACTTGCTCCATAACCAGGGTCATGTTAGGCACCACATGAAGGTAAAATCAGCTCCCACATAAAGAATAAACATTCCAGAATCGGGCCGGGGCGAAGAAAAACAAAGATGCCTCAGTTTCCGCCACAACTGTTTTGCTCTTTTGTAGGGCATGAAAGATTCTTAACCCTTTAAAGTCTAGCGGAGCTATAGACATCACTGTTGTGAGAGTTGACAGCTTCTAAATGGTGCTTCTTTTATACTTTATGATTTGCTTATGAATTAATACAAATCAATTTAGTGAATAAACAGCCTGCAATATTTAGCAGATATCAAATTATATTCATTATATTCAACAACAAAGTGTTTGTTTTTAAAGCGCCTTCAAAAATAGGGGAGTAAATATATAACTTTTACCCAAAAATAAGACTGTACACTGAGCGGCCATGTGACTTATTTAATCTCCAGTCAAAATAAACATTAAGTACAAGGTATCGGTCTTTTAGTTGATCTCCCTGAGGAGGTTGGACAGAAGAGAATCTACTTGCATAAGGAAAGTTAAAGAAAACAAGTGAAAATAGCACTTCTAACAACCACCTGGAAGACCTAGTGGACCTACCAACACTGTCCCCATCAGATAAACAGCACTTTCATCTTTGAGAAAGAGAGGAGAACATCAAGCTCCACCTTCAGATCTGAGAACATCCACAGATGTTTCTGTCCATCCTTTCGCTGGTAGAAGACATCTCAACACTTTGGGGGTCTGAGAGGATGTGTACCTGTTCAGAAAGATCCTCACTGAGAAAAGGAGATACACACACAACAAACAAAGAACAGTGGACTGACCACCCCAGAGTCCAGACCCTCAGTATCACTGAATGTGTTTGGGATTATTTGGATGGTGAGAAACAGAAAATGTAACAGAACTTTGGAGACGTGGACACATTTCCCTGCAGACTTATTTGATTAACTGAAAACAATAGAAGCTGTAAATAAATAAAGTGAAGAAAGTTGACATGAGCTCAGAAATATTCAGTAAAGTCCAGTCTTTCTATCTCAGAGTGACACAGAGAAGCTTGTTCATGCGTTTGTTACAAGCAGAGTTGATGACTGTAATGGTCAGAGTTGATGACTGTAATGGTCAGAGTTGTTCACTGTAATGGTCAGAGTTGATCACTGTAATATTCAGAGTTGTTCACTGTAATGGTCAGAGTTGATCACTGTAATATTCAGAGTTGTTCACAGTAATGGTCAGAGTTGTTCACTGTAATGGTCAGAGTTGATCACTGTAATGGTCAGAGTTGATCACTGTAATAGTCAGAGTTGTTCACTGTAATGGTCAGAGTTGATCACTGTAATGGTCAGAGTTGATAACTGTAATGGTCAGAGTTGATCACTGTAATATTCAGAGTTGTTCACAGTAATGGTCAGAGTTGTTCACTGTAATGGTCAGAGTTGATCACTGTAATGGTCAGAGTTGATCACTGTAATAGTCAGAGTTGTTCACTGTAATGGTCAGAGTTGATCACTGTAATGGTCAGAGTTGATAACTGTAATAGTCAGAGTTGATCACTGTAATTGTCAGAGTTGATCACTGTAATAGTCAGAGTTGATCACTGTAATGGTCAGAGTTGATAACTGTAATGGTCAGAGTTGATAACTGTAATATTCAGAGTTGTTCACAGTAATGGTCAGAGTTGTTCACTGTAATGGTCAGAGTTGATCACTGTAATGGTCAGAGTTGATCACTGTAATAGTCAGAGTTGATCACTGTAATTGTCAGAGTTGATCACTGTAATAGTCAGAGTTGATCACTGTAATGGTCAGAGTTGATCACTGTAATGGTCAGAGTTGATCACATTAATAGTCAGAGTTGATCACTGTAATGGTCAGAGTTGTTCACTGTAATGGTCAGAGTTGATCACTGTAATGGTCATAGTTGATCACTGTAATATTCAGAGTTGTTCACAGTAATGGTCAGAGTTGATCACTGTAATGGTCAGAGTTGATCACTGTAATGGTCAGAGTTGATCACTGTAATAGTCAGAGTTGATCACTGTAATGGTCAGAGTTGATGACTGTAATGGTCAGAGTTGATCACTGTAATGGTCAGAGTTGATAACTGTAATAGTCAGAGTTGATCACTGTAATGGTCAGAGTTGATCACTGTAATGGTCAGAGTTGTTCACTGTAATGGTCAGAGTTGATCACTGTAATGGTCAGAGTTGATCACTGTAATATTCAGAGTTGTTCACAGTAATGGTCAGAGTTGATCACTGTAATGGTCAGAGTTGATCACTGTAATGGTCAGAGTTGATCACTGTAATAGTCAGAGTTGATCACTGTAATGGTCAGAGTTGATGACTGTAATGGTCAGAGTTGATCACTGTAATGGTCAGAGTTGATCACTGTAATGGTCAGAGTTGATCACTGTAATAGTCAGAGTTGATCACTGTAATGGTCAGAGTTGATCACTGTAATGGTCAGAGTTGATCACTGTAATAGTCAGAGTTGATCACTGTAATGGTCAGAGTTGATCACTGTAATGGTCAGAGTTGTTCACTGTAATGGTCAGAGTTGATCACTGTAATGGTCAGAGTTGATAACTGTAATATTCAGAGTTGTTCACAGTAATGGTCAGAGTTGATCACTGTAATGGTCAGAGTTGATCACTGTAATAGTCAGAGTTGATCACTGTAATGGTCAGAGTTGATGACTGTAATGGTCAGAGTTGATGACTGTAATGGTCAGAGTTGATCACTGTAATGGTCAGAGTTGATCACTGTAATGGTCACAGAACGTCTCTCTGTTTATGTTCCAGCTGCTGATCTTAGATCTGCAGATACTGACCTTTTGTAAAAACACCTTCAGTAACATACAGCGAACCTGGAGACACTCTTTCAGCTCTCCTGCTTCTAAACTGTGGAGCTCACAATTAATACACAATTAATACACAATTAATACACATATCTCTTTAACTCAGCAATTATTATAATTATTATTATTATTATTATTATTATTATTATTATTATTATTATCTGTAAGCTGTACTTCATGGCTGTTTTGTCTGGAAACGACTTTGCAATGTCTGTATAAGTACAGCAGATGTAAGAAGATGCTATGCGTGGTCTGGAAAGGTGAAATACCCACGTACTGTCAAATTGGTTGCTTTTAACGTTGCTTTAATGTTCTCACATGACCTCATCATGACCTTTTCTCTCACGTTCCAGTTCAGAGAGTGGCTGAGGAGGGAGTATAAAGACTGTCCGTTCAACGATGAGGAGCACATACGAAACCTGCTGGCTCAGAGTGTTTCCCCCGACGGGCTGGCCCCTGGAGAGGTGCTGACCCAGCGCAGGACGGTGGACACATGAAGGCAGCCGGACAGCCAGACGGTACGGTCTGTGTCCTGAAGCATTCCGCCTCGTTCTGAGTACTTGCTGGCGATGGCTGCCCTGTCGCTCCACACAGGGCTGGCATTTGGCATCTTCATGCAATTTTGTATCCGTGTCTCTGGTGTGGTGGGCTCGCACTGTTCCCTGACCTGTTGCCTTTTTTTGTAAATAGGTGATGTCGGCATTTTTACTGAAGCCATGTTGGAGTTTGTATGTCGTTGCTCTCAGGAATGGAGGAAGTAATAAATATCTGCGTGTCGGCCGTTTGGGGATGTGTGGGGTTGTAATGATTCTCTTTAGGAAAGAAAATGCTTGTATTCATACTTTTTCCAATAAAATTCAAACCTTTATCAAGTCAAGTGGGTTTTATTGTCATTTCAACTACATACAGAGTGCACAGTGAAACGAAACAACGTTCCTCCAGGACCATGGTGCAACATAGACAGTGCATAGAGAGTGTACATGTACCAGAAGATATCAGTTCAGAAGTTGAGTTGTGTTGAGAAGTCTGATGGCTTGGGGGAAGAAGCTGCTGCAGAGTCTGGTCGTGTTGGACCGGATGCTGCGGTACCTTCTTCCTGATGGCAGGAGGGAGAACAGTCTGTGTGAAGGGTGGGTGGGGTCATCCACAATGCTGGTTGCTTTGCGGATGCAGCGGGTGGAGTAAATGTCCAAGACGGAGGGGAGAGAGACTCCGATGATCCTCTCAGCTGTCCTCACAATGCGTTGGAGGGACTTGCGGTCAGAGGCTGTGCAGGTACCAAACCAGGCAGTGATGCAGCTGCTTAGGATGCTCTCTATGGTTCCCCTATAGAAGAGGGTGAGGATGGGTGGAGGGAGACGGGCCTTTCTCAGCTTCCGGAGGAAGTAGAGACGCTGCTGGGCTTTCTTGGCTGTAGAGCTGGTGTTCAGGGACCAGGTGAGGTTCTTCGCTAGGTGGACACCAAGGAACTTGGTGCTCTTAACGATCTCCACAGAGTAGCCGTTGATGTTAAGCGGAGAGTGGACCGGTCTAGATTTCCTGAAGTCAACAACCATTTCCTTGGTCTTCTCTACATTCCAGTGAAGGTTGTTGACTGTACACCAGTTATTAACGCTGGGGGAGTGTTTATTATCATTCATTCATTCGTTTGTTTGTTTGAGCCCTGCTCCTGATAGCATCTGTGTATTGTTCCTCGTTCAGAAGCGGTCCAGGCAGGAACCCTACTTATAAGTTCTGTCTGTGTGGGTGGGGCTTAACCATGCAAAGCAGCTGTAAATGTATAAGATTCTGTGACATCACAAAAGAAACTTAGCCGTGACAGTCGTGGGTTAGAGGTTAAGCATCTGGTCCTGTGAATTCCTGGACCAACAGAACGTGACTAAAGTGCCCCTGAGCAAGACACCTAACTGCTCTCGGGCTGCCCACCACTGTGCTCACCAGTGTGCTCACTGCCCCTAGTGTGTGTGTGTGTGTGTGTATATATATATGTGGGGGTTTCACTGCCCCCTAGTGTGTATGTGAGGGTTCACTAGTGTGTGTGTGTGTGTATGTGTTTTACTGTCCCCTAGTGTTAATGTCCACTACTGTGTCTGTATGTGAGTGTTGACAAGTGTGTGCGTTTGTATGTGGGTGTTTCACTGCTGCCCTAGTGTGTATGTTTACTAGTGTGTGTGTGTGTGTGTGTGTTCACGAGTCTGTATTTTCACAAGTGAGTGTGTATGTGGATGTTTGACTGCGGCCCTAGTGTATATGTTTACTAGTGTGTGTGTATGTGAGTTTTCACTAGTGTGTATGTTTACTAGTGTGTGTAAGTGTTCATGAGTGTGTATGTTTACTAGTGTGTGTGAGTATGTGAGTGTTCGCTAGTGTGTACGTTCACAAGTGTGTGTGTATGTGGATGTTTGACTGCGGCCCTAGTGTGTATGTTCACAAGTGTGTGTATGTGAGTGTTCACTAGCGTGTATGTTTACTAGTGTGTGTGAGTATGTGAGTGTTCACTAGTGTGTATGTTTACTAGTGTGTGTATGTGAGTGTTCACTAGTGTGTATGTTTACTAATGTGCGTGAGTATGTGAGTGTTCGCTAGTGTGTATGTTCACAAGTGTGTGTGTATGTGGATGTTTGACTGCGGCCTTTGTGTGTATGTTTACTAGTGTGTGTGTGTATGTAAATGTTCACTAGTGTGTATATTTACTAGTGTGTGGATGTTGAGTGTTCGCTAGTGTGTATGTTCACAAGTGTGTGTGTATGTGGATGTTTGACTGCGGCCTTTGTGTGTATGTTTACTAGTGTGTGTGTGTAAATGTTCACTAGTGTGTATGTTTACTAGTGTGTGTATGTGAGTGTTCGCTAGTGTGTATGTTCACAAGTGTGTGTGTATGTGGATGTTTGACTGCGGCCCTAGTGTGTATGTTCACAAGTGTGTGTATGTGAGTGTTCACTAGCATGTATGTTTACTAGTGTGTGTATGTGAGTGTTCACTAGTGTGTATGTTTACTAGTGTGTGTATGTGAGTGTTCACTAGTGTGTATGGTCACTAATGTGCGTGAGTATGTGAGTGTTCGCTAGTGTGTATGTTCACAAGTGTGTGTGTGTATGTGGATGTTTGACTGCGGCCTTTGTGTGTATGTTTACTAGTGTGTGTTTGTATGTAAATGTTCACTAGTGTGTATATTTACTAGTGTGTGTATGTGAGTTTTCGCTAGTGTGTATGTTCACAAGTGTGTGTGTATGTGGATGTTTGACTGCGGCCTTTGTGTGTATGTTTACTAGTGTGTGTGTATGTAAATGTTCACTAGTGTGTATGTTTACTAGTGTGTGTATGTGAGTGTTCGCTAGTGTGTATGTTCACAAGTGTGTGTGTATGTGGATGTTTGACTGCGGCCCTAGTGTGTATGTTCACAAGTGTGTGTATGTGAGTGTTCACTAGCGTGTATGTTTACTAGTGTGTGTATGTGAGTGTTCACTAGTGTGTATGTTTACTAATGTGCGTGAGTATGTGAGTGTTTGCTAGTGTGTATGTTCACAAGTGTGTGTGTATGTGGATGTTTGACTGCGGCCTTTGTGTGTATGTTTACTGGTGTGTGTGTGTATGTAAATGTTCACTAGTGTGTATATTTACTAGTGTGTGTATGTGAGTGTTCGCTAGTGTGTATGTTCACAAGTGTGTGTGTATGTGGATGTTTGACTGCGGCCTTTGTGTGTATGTTTACTAGTGTGTGTGTATGTAAATGTTCACTATTGTGTATGTTTACTAGTGTGTGTATGTGAGTGTTCGCTAGTGTGTATGTTCACAAGTGTGTGTGTATGTGGATGTTTGACTGCGGCCCTAGTGTGTATGTTCACAAGTGTGTGTATGTGAGTGTTCACTAGCGTGTATGTTTCCTAGTGTGTGTATGTGAGTGTTCACTAGTGTGTATGTTTACTTGTGTGTGTATGTGAGTGTTCACTAGTGTGTATATTTACTAGTGTGTGTATGTGAGTGTTCGCTAGTTTGTATGTTCACAAGTGTGTGTGTATGTGGATGTTTGACTGCGGCCTTTGTGTGTATGTTTACTCGTGTGTGTGTATGTAAATGTTCACTAGCGTGTGTGTTTACTAGTGTGTGTATGTGAGTGTTCGCTAGTGTGTATGTTCACAAGTGTATGTGTATATGTGGATGTTTGACTGCGGCCCTAGTGTGTATGTTTACTTGTGTGTGAGTATGTGAGTGTTTGCTAGTGTGTATGTTTACTAGTGTGTGAGTATGTGAGTGTTTGCTAGTGTGTATGTTCACAAGTGTGTGTGTATATGTGGATGTTTGACTGCGGCCCTAGTGTGTATGTTTACTTGTGTGTGAGTATGTGAGTGTTTGCTAGTGTGTATGTTTACTAGTGTGTGTGTGTGTATGTAAATGTTCACTAGTGTGTATGTTTACTTGTGTGTGAGTATGTGAGTGTTTGCTAGTGTGTGTTTACTTATGTGTGAGTATGTGAGTGTTTGCTAGTGTGTATGTTTACTAGTGTGTGTGTGTGTATGTAAATGTTCACTAGTGTGTATGTTCACTAGTGTGTGTGTATGGGGGCTGTGTCACTGCACAGATGGGTTAAATGCAAATGGTGGTAAATGGTTCTAAACTTTAAGAAGACGTATTGAAACAGGCTGTTTCTCAGCTCACTTCAATAAACAAAACATTCTAAACTCTTGAAACACCAAACGTGACGTGACCTGGCAACACCGTGTGGACGCTAACAGCCACAGATCTGTATGAAGTGATTTGCATGGCAACTGTTTGCTTTCACTAACTTTTAGCAGCCTCTGTTTTTGACTGAATCTGTATCGTTGGACCATCGGTGCAGATCTTTGTGTACTGGACGTGGTGCTCGGTGTACACACTTATCTGGCGGTCAGATCGGGCACTGCTGAGTTCAGATATGAACTTTAAAACCTTCGGAGGTGGTTCTCTGCGCAGGTACCGCAAAAAAGACTCATTTTATGTACTTTAAAGGGCCCATATCCTACAGTCTGTCCCTTGAGGGCCATATAACATAGGTATAACATATTTATCATGGTCATATTTGTCTCTCTCTCTCTCTCCCTCTCTCTCTCTCTCTCTCTCTCTCTCTCTCTCTCTCTCTCTATATATATATATATATATATATATATATATATATACATAGTATAAAATTCAATATTCAATTCAATTCAATATTCAATTAATAAATTAAATAGTAGGTTAGCCAGAGCAAGAGCATTTGTGTTTTATACTCAGGGACTTTACTAGTATTTTTAAGCAGCCTGAATACTAATATTGTAAGTGTTTTAAGTTAAAACCCACTTTTTTACAGTTTAATTTAAAATAAATGTAAAAACCTGTAAAAATAACATAATATCTGGCATCCACAACGACGAACAGCTGTAATAATTCATATAATAACAAGCATGATATCTTTATTTAGCTTAAACTCCTTAACAGACAAGTAATGAAAGCTTAACAGTTGAGTTTGTTGTAGTTTATTGTAGAACCGTTCTATAGTACTACAGAAGTTCAGTGTTTTAATAATAATAATAATAATAATAAAGCAATAAGAGATCAGATTAAGAGAGGGAGTTAAACACAGAGTTAAAGAGAGACCTTGTTAGATGTGTATTAAAAGTGAGCACTAAGGTTCACTCGACAGTTCAGCTCCACAGTTCAGAAGCAGAACAACTGAGAGTCTCTCCACGTGCTCTGTATGTTACAGAAGATGTTTACAGACAACCAGTATCTGCAGATCTCAGATTAAACCCAAACAGATCTTCTGTGAAGCAGGTGGGTGTTCTTTTTAACCCTTTATAGGCCTTGACCCACCGAGGGCCCAAAGTTGTACTACACACTTCTATGAGCCAAGAATATTGTTACTGGACAATAAGCCTCAGTATGTAATGCGCCTGGAGTGTAAGAGCTTGTAGTTTAACTTTAAAATCTAAATTAAAACATACAGTAACATTTAGAATGAGCTTATAATAACATAATACAAGATGATCAAATATTGAAACAGATACTAAATGTAAACACATTTACAGTACTACTACTACTATTATTATTATTATTATTATTATTATTATTATTGAATATAATTATTGAAATATTAATTCACTTGCTAAAATGTCAGCTGCTATGTGTCTCAGAATGGCAACTTTACAGGAGAGGCCAAAAACCTTCTTCACTTTTAATGGAAGTCAATGGAACCAGAATGTGCAATTTTGGAGCATTTCTATTGGTCCATTCAGCATGAAATTCAATGTAAACAAAAGAATATAATTTAATCACAAATGAATGTAATTTGATTACAAATGAATGTAATTTAATCACAAATGAATATAATATAACTACAAATGAATGTTAATTAATTACAAATGAATGTAATTTGATTACAAATGAATATCATTTGATTACAAATGACTGTAAGTTGATTACAAATGAATGTAATTTAATTACAAATGAATGTAAGTTGATTACAAATGAATATAATTTAATCATAAATGAATGTTATTTGATTACAAATGAATATAATTTAATCACAAATGAATGTAATTTGATTACAAATGAATATCATTTGATAACAAATGACTGTAAGTTGATTACAAATGAATATAATTTAATCACAAATGAATGTAATTTGATTACAAATGAATATCATTTGATAACAAATGACTGTAAGTTGATTACAAATGAATATAATTTAATCACAAATGAATGTAATTTGATTACAAATGAATATAATTTAATCACAAATGAATGTAAATTGATTACAAATGAATATCATTTGATAACAAATGACTGTAAGTTGATTACAAATGAATGTAATTTAATTACAAATGAATATTTCTGTGTTTTCAACAGTTAATAACAGTGTCCACTACTTGAATTCTGTGTAACTGGTTAGTCATGCAGAGTGGTTTGGTTTGAAACGCTCCATTCTGGAGAAACTTGCTGAATCAGAACTGTTCACAGTGGAGGTGAATGGAACCAGACGTCCACCTCTAAAAGCTCCCTCACAGAGAGTTATCACATGAAAGGCTTGTGAAGACGCTGCCTGGTATCTGAGGCCCATTTGCATTTATTTGCATTCCTTTATGGTGGAGGGATACTCAGAGATGTTCTAAGGCAAAATAGTCCCCTAAGAAAACTTGTGTATTTTAGATTTGTCACTATTTTACCATCATTAACCTCTCATAGCAGCTCAGGAGACGTGTATCTTCACTGGTGGGTTTGTAGACATGGAGACCCCTGGTTCCCATCATCACCACTGTAGAGAAATCAGAGCCTTTATGTTTCTCTACAAAAAACCTTTCATGTGAAACCACTCTAAGTATGTTCTCGTCTCAATGACTGAATTTGTTGACTGAAGAGAATGTGTTTACATATGTGCACTTAGAAACTCCTCAGTGAGGACAGTCCACCAACCAACACCATCCCGTCAACAGTGTCCTGTGGGCAGCGTCCTGTGTCCACTGATGAAGAACTAGAGGAACACAAACTGTGCAGCAGCAGATGAGCTACTGTCTCTGACTTTACATCTACAAGGTGGACCAGCAAGTAGTAGGAGTGTCTAATAGAGTGGACAGTGAGTGGACACAGTGTTTAAACACTCCAGCAGCACTGCTGTGTCTGATCCACTCACACCAGCACAACACACACTAACACACCACCACCACTATGTCAGTGTCACTGCAGTGCTGAGAATGATCCACCTCCCTAATAGTACCTGCTCTGTGGTGGTCCTGTGGGGGTCCTGATCATTAAAGAACAGAGTAATAAAGTATACAGAGAATCAGATGAACTACAGTCTGTAGGTGTAGCTCCTGTATGGTCAGTGGAAGTACACAAGAGGGCAACAAGCAGGTAATTACACGGCTCAGCTCCAGTTACAGCAGACCCCTCTGTCCGGACAGGTGAGGCGATCCCGCTTCGCCTCGCCAGATGGCGCTGTTTCCCCCGCCGCTGGCTCGCGGTGACAGCCGGCTCTGGTACAGCCTGTGCGCCGTCAGAAGCCCGGAGTGGAAAAGGCGGCCGGTTAGGCATTAAAACGTGAAGACTACGTAGTTCTCGGGGCTTCAGTCTTACCGGATCAGATCCGCAGCTGTGCGGCAGGTCGGTCTCTGAAACTTCCCCAGCCCACTCGACAAAAACAAAACACGCGCAAAAACAAAACCGGCGGATATCGGAAAGGATTAGTGTGATGACGAGCGCGGGGAGATTCTCTTCTTCTTTTTCTGTCGCTCTTCATCCGTAGCCGATTGTTCCGTGGCCCGCGTGCTCGTCGCCTCGGTGGGATTTCCCGGATTGGATGTTTACTTGTGGCTTCTCTCTCTCTCTCTCGCTCTCTCTCTCTCTCTCTCGCTCTCTCTCTCTCTCTCTCTCTCTCCTTTATTTTTGGTCCTCTACGTTTTCAGAGAAACCCCTCAACCACGTACAGCGGAGGCCACGCCCACCTGTCTTCTTCATGATAGCCTTCATAATTTAAATATTAAGCATTATTATGATTATTATTATTGTTGTTGTCAATATTACTACTACTACTACTACTACTACTACTACTACTAATAATAATATGAGCACCATCAGTATAAAACAGGATAAACGTACTATTATTATTTTATTATTATTATTATTATTATTATTATTATTATTATTATTATTATTATTATTATTATTATTGTTGTTGTTAATACTACTACTACTACTACTACTAATAATAATAATAATAATAATAATATGAGCACCATCAGTATAAAAACGGGATAAACGTACTATTATTATTTTATTATTATTATTATTATTATTATTATTATTATTATTATTATTATTATTATTATTATTATTATTATTATTATTGTTGTTGTTAATACTACTACTACTACTACTACTACTACTACTAATAATAATAATAATAATATGAGCACCATCAGTATAAAAACGGGATAAACGTACTATTATTATTTTATTATTATTATTATTATTATTATTATTATTATTATTATTATTATTATTATTATTATTATTATTATTATTATTATTTGTAGTAATAGTAAAACATTGCACGTTAAGTAGCATCGTAGGTGCACTCGTAAAACAGTAGTAACATATAGGCTTCATTATCTAAAACATATAAATAACAAAAGAATAATAATAATTATTATTATTATAATTATAAGCAGCATCTATTTGAAACATCATATTATTAATATTATTATTATTATTATTATTATTATTATTATTAGTAGTAGTAGTAGTAGTAGTAGTAAGGCCTTCAGCCTTGCAGGTGCACTCTTATGCAAGACATTATTGTTCTCATTATGTTTATTATTAGTTTGTTATTTACTTTACTGGGATGCTGTGAGAGAGTAAATCAGGTTATTTCCACGTTAAATGTTATTTCAGAGGTGTAACAATTTCTTTTAAAAATGTCTCCACTGACATTTATAAAAAACTGGAACTGTCACGGTTCACTCCGCCCACTCTGCCCGAGGCCCCGCCCATCTAATCAGCGCTGCGGTTGAAAGCTATTTAAGTGCTGGTGCGCCTTTCAGCCCACTTTGGTGAACGAGAAGCTTTAGCGCAGCGGCTGTGGAGCGAGTGCAGAGCGTTCACTAAGGTAAGAGCAGCGCGCAGCCTGTACTACACACACTGCGCTGTAGTAGTGCATTCAGCTCGGCTCCAGCTCACTCACTGGTCGAGTCTAACTGGCTCACAGTGGCAGAGCTGGACTAACACTATCTCACTGGTAGAGTCTAACTGACTCTTAGTGTAATTGTAGCAGAGCTGGACTGTGAGCTACCTCACTGGTAGAGTCTAATTGACTTAGTAGCAGAGCTGGACTGACACTATCTCACTGGTAGAGTCTAAATGACTCTTAGTAGCAGAGCTGGACTGACACTATCTCACTGGTAGAGTCTAACTAACTCTTAGTAGCAGAGCTGGACTGACACTATCTCACTGGTAGAGTCTAACTGACTCTTAGTGTAATTGTAGCAGAGCTGGACTGTGAGCTATCTCACTGGTAGAGTCTAATTGACTTAGTAGCAGAGCTGGACTGACACTATCTCACTGGTAGTGTCTAATTGACTTAGTAGCAGAGCTGGACTGACACTATCTCACTGGTAGAGTCTAACTGACTTAGTAGCAGAGCTGGACTGACACTATCTCACTGGTAGAGTCTAACTGACTCTTAGTAGGACAGCTGGACTGTGAGCTATCTCACTGGTAGAGTCTAACTGACTCTTAATGTAATTGTAGCAGAGCTAGACTGTGAGCTATCTCAATGGTAGTGTCTAACTGACTCTTAGTAGCAGAGCTGGACTGATACTATCTCACTGGTAGAGTCTAACTGACTCTTAGTAGCAGAGCTGGACTGATACTATCTCACTGGTAGAGTCTAACTGACTCTTAGTAGCAGAGCTGGACTGACACTATCTCACTGGTAGAGTCTAACTGACTCTTAGTAGCAGAGCTGGACTGTGAGCTATCTTAATGGTAGAGTCTAACTGACTTAGTAGTAGAGCTGGACTGTGAGCTATCTCACTGGTAGAGTCTAACTGGCTCTTAGTAGTAGAGCTGGACTGATACTATCTCACTGGTTGAGTCTAGCTGGCTCTTAGTAGTAGAGCTGGACTGATACTATCTCACTGGTAGAGTCTAACGGGTTCATAGCAGCAGTACGTGTAGCAGAGCTGGACTGACAGCTAGGATGTAGTTCAGTTAGTGTGTGTAAGGTAACTCAGAGGAAATGCATGTCTCTCCAGCTTGTTTTGGCTTCAGTGCACGCTTTGAACTGTGAAAAAATAAAGAACATTAGAAAGTGCATGAAGCTTTTCTGAGTTGGCTTGTTGTCTGCGGTCACGTTGGTATTTGCATGAGCAGAGCTGTGCACCTGCATGTCCGGTCACCACTGTCGCATGCGTCCTTTAACAGGCATGAATTTAGATGGGGACTGCAGCATGTCAGTCAATTGTGGCAATGGCAAACTTAGGCAGTGGCTCATCGAGCAGATTGATAGCGGGGAATATCCTGGCCTGGTCTGGGAGAATGACGAGAAAACCATTTTCAGGATACCTTGGAAACACGCGGGAAAGCAGGACTACAACCGCGACGAGGATGCTGCTCTCTTCAAGGTGAGTGGAGAACTCCAGATCAGAACCCAGTTCTGTTTAGAACCATCGCTTCTCTGTTGAGCCATGTGCATGCTCGCATGGCATTTTGCATGGTGAGAGAACTTTGGAGAACATACTACAGTGTTACATATTACTTGTTACATGAAGAACGTGTTGCATGAGGTTCCATATAGAACGTTTATGAAAGTCCAAATCCAAAGAGCTCTTTAATCATGCAATGTTCTTTAAGTGTTCTATATAGAACCACATACAACCCATTGTCTGTGCAGCAAGTAACATGTGACATTGTATCGCCAATAGAACCCCTAGAACAGGTTCCTTACTAAAGCAAATGGTTCTGGATAGACACAACATATGGTTGTGTTCATGGTTCTACATAGGACCATTCTCTTTGCAAGTGTGTAGAACCAAAATAGGTTCTGCTGGTGTTGCAACATTACCAATAACTTGGTATATGAAGTATGCGTTGTGTACAGTTCTATGAGATCCAAAGAACCCTTTCATCATGCAAATGCTTCTCTGAGTGTTTATGGTTCTACATAGAACCATTGTCCTTACTAAGAGACCTGGTTAAGTATGTAGCACCAAACATATTTTAATTCTAATTCTGTGTAGTATGTGGTTCTACACAGGACAATCATCGATCAAATTAGATCCAAAGAACCTTTTAATCATGCAAAGGGTTCTTTGAGTGTCCACGGTTCTACACAGCACCATTATCCTTAATAAGGGACCTGTTTTAAGTGTGTATTTGTTATGGAGAATGCGTTTGTGTGATTCTATATAGAACCTTTATAAAAGGAGTTCTAGAGAGCACGAACCAAAGTTCTGCTATGGTTAAAATCTCAACCATTGTTGCAGAAACCAGCTACAGCATCATTAATCTGACGAAGATCTTTCAAGATACAAGGAACACTTGAACACAAAAAGGGTTCTTCTGTTGTTACGTGATGAATGCTATACGCCACTTGTTACATGGAGAACCTTTGAGAAATGGTTTTACTAAAGAACTCTTGAAGCACCAACTTGATTTGAGACTGAGACTGCAGTCAATGAAATGACCTTTACTACTCCAGTGACTTGTGGAACTGTAATAGAACCTCTTAGCACATTGTATTATCAGCGTCTTATATCACAGGGACAGAGTTTCGCTTTCTGAGCAGATCCTTTCGGTCTGAAAGAGTTGGTCGCATCTCAAAGAGTCCTCAGTAGGGATGCTGTGAACCGTGTATCAGTAACTAAATATTAGTGACTAATATCAGTAGAACGTCTTTTTCCTCTTAAGTGAATCTGTGTTACTGTAAAGCTATAGACGTATTACAGTTACTGTAAACAAGACTAGTCACGACTCGCCTCTGATCCTCATCAGTTTGGCGTAACCATCATTATTATCTTCATAAACGCCACCATTATGATGGTTATCTTCAGCATCACCTCCGGCACCGTCATCCCAGCTACCATTATCATCAAAGTCGTGACCTGTGTGTGTATTTATCGTATTATCATCATAGTTGATGAGGCTGCTTTGGCGGGCGTCCAGCCGTTGCCTCATATTTCCAAGGAAAGTAAAGAAACGTCCGCTTCTACTGCGCGACTACGCTCATTCAGGACGACGTTCATTCATGATTTTCTCTCGCCAAAGATAACGGTAGAAACAGAAAGTGTCTCCAGGAACAGGCAGATGTCTAATCCACAGTGGTGTGTTCTCTTTCCGTCCTTCTCTTTGGCTTGGGGTCAGGCCTGGGCACTGTTCAAGGGGAAATACAGGGAAGGGGTGGACAAGCCAGACCCCCCGACGTGGAAGACGAGACTCCGCTGCGCCCTCAACAAGAGCAATGACTTCGACGAGCTTGTGGACCGAAGCCAGTTGGACATATCAGACCCTTATAAGGTCTACAGGATCATACCTGAAGGCGCAAAGCGAGGTAAGATGGCCCGGAAAGGGTGTTAGTGGTGTGAAAGGCTGGGCCCGAGTGCGGACCACCACCTTCTTCATCACTGAAAAGAAGGCTTTAAGGCATTAAGGCATTAAGATCAGTCCAAGGTGGCTTTTAGGAAACGGGCTTGGGCTTAGTCTTAGGATTCAAAACCTCAAGCTCAAGTTCTAAATAAGCAGCCTATAGATGGGCCTATAGATGCGTGACTGGTTCCATTGGTCCAGAGTGGCCCAAGGTGAGCTTTGGTTTAGCACACTTTTTACGTTCTCCCAACCAAAGATGCACAGTTTATAGATTTTCTACCAATTTTTAAGCCAATTAACTCAAATTTAAGACTGAAATTTGGTTCGTTCTTGCATCTTTACACCATCTGCAGTTGATACGCGTACCCGCGAAGGGTTCTGGTCTTTGTTTAGCGCCCTGAACTGTCTGTAACCTCAGCGCTCACCAGGCCGGGCTGCATTTGTAACACGTTCAGGCGCTCATGGCGTCTCTTTTGATGTTTTACAGCATCGGCTTTGGTAAATCAAGCTTCTTTGCCATGCTGCAACGCGAAAAAACCCAAAACATCCTGATGCATCGGCCATGCTTCAGCAAAGTGCATACGTTGAGCAAAAAAAAAAAAAAAAAGAAGAAAAAAACGAAGACTTTCTGTGCATTGACTTTGAGCGCTCCGGCGTGCTCTTTCACTCAGTACAGCAGGAAGCTCAGAGGAAGCCACCACATGTGCTAAACTCCCTCACCGCTTTTTATAGAGGGCTTCGGTTACCAAGTGCACAGAACCAAGCAGCGCTGCTGCCCCTTGGGCCTTGCATAACACGGGCCTGCGCGACCAGGTTCAAGTCGGACGGAGGCTCATGGCTTTGACTTTCACACGTTCTAATTGGCTGGCCTTGCCAGGCTAGCACAAGGCTCAGATAAGAAAGAGAAGTGTCACTCTGCTATTTCTATTCTCGGAGCTTGTATATCAAGACTAACTATAGATAATTACCTCAGGCAGCTCTCGAGCAATTCTTGGTCTAGCACACGGGCTGTTTTTTATTTGATTGGATCCGAAACCCCAATTATGGGAGGTACAGAATTAGATAGCCACGGAATGCTAAAGTAGGTATAATGCAATTTTCCTACTTGTTGATGTCCAGGCACCTATTTTTAGTATAGTGTAGTAACTTTCCTTACTTTTTATGGTTTTGTTATTTAGTTAGTCCAGCCTTACGTCAAGTGTATTAGACAGACCTAGCTTAACAGTAAGACTATCAAAGCATTTGACATCACAGTTTTATGTAAGGAACTATTCTATGGTAGGACATTTCAGAGAGACTTAAAGTTTACCTGTACACAGTAGGGCTGTGTATTGGCAAGAACCGGGTGATACAATACGTATCATGATACGGCGGTCACGATTCAATATATCACGATATACTGCGATACTGCTAGCTAAGTGATATACTATGATTTTTCAAATCCTACAATTAAAACACACCACTGTATGAACAGGTTTGTCAATGCTTACAATAGCATTGCGCCCTTGTGCTGCTTGTTAACGTTGGAGTGGAGTTGAAAATGGATTACAACACTGCCATCTAGTGCTCAGAGGTTTAAACACAACATCCAATGATTCACCGTCTGCCAGGAATCTGTGTATCGATACTATGTTTTTGAGAATCGATACAGTATCACGAAACAAAATAGTACACAGGCAGGTGAAGGTAGTGTTAGGAGTCTTACCCAAGGACCCTTATTGATGTAGTGCAAGGTGGTTACCCAGGTGGTTACAGCATGGAGGGTACCAGTGTAACCCACTACAATATCCAACCACAATACTAAACCAACATTCATTTACATTTATGGCATTTGCCAGACACTTTCATGTAGAGAGACCTTACCTGTACACAGGTAGGTGAAGGTAGTGTTACAGTTTACCTGTACACAGGTAGGTGAAGGTAGTGTTACAGTTTATCTGTACACAGGTAGGTGAAGGTAGTGTTACAGTTTACATGTACACAGGTAGGTGAAGGTAGTGTTACAGTTTACATGTACACAGCTAGGTGAAGGTAATGTTAGGAGTCCTAACTAATGACTCTTATTGGTATAGTGTTGGGGGTTACCTGGATGGGGAATCGAACCCCAGTCTACAGCATAGAGGGCAGCAGTGTAGCCCAATATACTATTATTAGAATTGAAATTCGTCTACCTATAATTTTGCTCACAGAGGTCTGAAGATGTGCAAAAAGCTACAAGGTGATGTGTTGTTTGTTGTTTGTAACATGGCGGTAACGGTTTTTCCTCTCATTTATAGGCTCCAAATCCAGCAGCATTGAGGACAGCTCTGCTCACGTGACCTCTCTGGGTTATCAGATGCACTCTGCTTATCCTCCTCTCCAGTCCCAGGTAAGTTAGTGATGAACTTTGAGCCATTTTAGTGCCTGTGTGTCTGGACTGCTTCTCAGCGACGGCAGGGAAATGAGCATTTCTGGTTGCTATTTTCGGTGGTTCCCCTGTTCATTTGGGTAGAAAACAGCACAAACACCTACATAGCCACCAACAGCTTACTTTAGTTCAGAGGAGCCCTTCAAGTCACATCACCAGCACATGAGACTTCTCGTTCTTTGTTCTCAGATGCCGAGCTACGTTCTGTCCTCAGACAGAAGGGATTGGAGAGAGTACAGCACAGAGCAGCCGCACCACCAGCCGTCTCATGCAGAACTGTCCTATGGTCCGTGCCCTTACCCACCCGGAAGGCCTCTACAGTGGCACACGCCGCAATGCGATAATGGTACATCCTTAGGGTTCTTTACACCATCACGTTACACCACTAGGAGTGGAATGTCACGTTCCTGAAAGTTCCAGTCGAGATGGCTAAGTTCTGAGAAGTCTGAGAAATATCATGTCATTGGCGTCCCTTGACACCAAGGTACAACGGTTATGTCATTGCTGTACCTTGTTTGTGTTGTAACATCTGCTCTAGGACATATGTCATAGTTGTAGCATTGGTTGATGTGACTATGGGCATGGCAAGTTCTAAGATATTGTTGAAAGTTTGGGAACTCATATCATCGTTGTACCTTGTTTGTGGTGTTCCGACAGTTGTAGAACATGTCACAGTTGTTGCATTGGTTGATGTAACCATGGTCAGTGCAACTTTTATGTCATTGTTGTAGCATGTTTGTGATATATCAACGGCCAACACAGGTTCTAGAACGTTACTGAAAGTTTGAAAACTATTATGTCATTGGAGTACCTTGTTTGTGGTGTAATAACTGTTTTAGAACATAATTGACACTTGTACTTGGCTCTCATGTAACTATGGCCAACGCAAGTTCTAGGATGTTGTTAAAAGTTTGAAAACTAATATGTCATTGGAGTACCTTGTTTGTGGTGCATCAGCAGTTTTAGAACATTTGTACTTGGCTCTGATGTAACTAAGGCCAATGCAAGTTATAGGATGTTGTTTTAAAGTTTAAGAAAGACCAACATTAGGCAGGAATTGGAGGTCAACCATGCAGAAAGGTAGATCTCCAGCATGAAGGTTGGTGACCACTTTCCTAGAACATACTTGCAAGTCGAGATATTGAGATCTATAGTAGTTGATTGTGACATAAGTATGGTCAACGCAAGTTCTAGAACAGTGTTGAAAGTTTGAAAACTATTAAGTCATTGTTCTTCTTTGTTTATGATGTAACAACAGCCAACGCAAGTTCTAGAACAGTTGAGTTCAAATAGAGTTGGAGGTGAACCCTGTAGATCCCCATTATGAAGGCTGGAGAAGAAATTTGTGGAATATTTGTTGTTGTACCTGGTTTGGGACCTTACAAATGGCTGACTCATCTAATAGAACTGGTGCTCAATCTTGGTCCTGGAGAGCCACCACTCTGCAGAGTTTAGCTCCACCCATAATCTGATCCAGGTACTCAAGGCTTTCTGGAGCCCCTTAGTTTTAGAGCCACGTTGTTGGTTGTGATAGCTGTGGTAGGGTGGTAGATCTTCAGGACAACAATTGAGCACCTCAAGGTAGGCAAAGGTAGGAGTCTTGCCCATGGACTTTTTAAGGATTCAATGATAATTTATTGTCATTCGCAGCACTTGTGGTACATGAGATGGAACGAAATTTAGTACCTAAGGTCCCAGTTTCCCCCAAATACAAATATCCAGTATAAAATATAAAATATAAAGGAGAAGGTATTGGTATTGCAAGGTGTTGGTATAGTGTAGGTGGTTGCCCAGGTGGCGAATCGAACCCCAGTCTACAGTATAGACGACAGTAACAGTAGCGTTTTTTTTACCATCTTTAAATGTAAAGTCAACAACTTTATAGTCATAATTCCCAGTTCAAGCTATTTCAGCCATCTTGCATGGTTAAATCAGAAGTATATCGCAAATTAGCAACCTGCACACAGCTAAAAGGAGAACTCAGTGACATTTATATACCCACATTAGGTGCTGTTTATCAAAAAGTCTATTTTAAAAGTCTATTTATATGAAGTCTTGTTTATAAAGAAAATATACCATACAATGCAGCTCAATTGTGGCATATATAGAAAAACTAGATTGAACACCACAGTTGACACTGTGAAGCCACTTGGCTGTCATATTGGTGCTCTCTTGTTTGCACTGTAAATGTAATGCTGGTACATGAATATATACACAGATAAAACAACATCACTAAAACGCATTTGATGTATGAACGTTTTATTTTATGACTAACGAGGCCTAATATAGACCATCTGGTCCAGTTTTTCATAGAAATGGGTGCAGCTATTCGAATGCATGTACTTTCAAACTTGTGTTGACAAGAGAAAGTACACCTGTTAGCTCGGTGCTAATCCCATATAGTGACTCCCACAGTGAGGCTAGTGAAAATTAGCATTCGTGCAAAATCAAATAGATTAGTGCAAAATCAAATAGACTTTCCAAAAGAAGCATGGCTTATTATGATTATTCAATCAGCCCTTCAAGTTTGAGGAAGTTTAATTTTCAGGCCCTGTGTGAAATGAACGAAGCGTGAACTACGATGTGCAGTAGTAGACCCGAGGAACGTTGCTCTTTATTCTTTAGTGGCTGCTGATGCTTCACACAGGTTTTGCTTGGTAACGTAGCGACTCCACAAATAGAAACAGCCCAGAAATACAACCGGCCCGAGAGCTTATTTGCCTTCCGAGACACTTTACCAAGCGCAAGAGTCGTCCATGAGTTCAAGAATGCAACGTTCCAGTCCACTTATATACGCTACTACATGCTTAACTTAAAACCATGGCCTTATTTTCCCCTCGACCATGTTTTTACTCTGATACTTGACAAAGAAACAATGAACAATATAATGAACAATAAATTAGATGATTTGGCAGCTATAGTCTATAATGACAGCTGGTAAATCAATATAAAGTACTATGCAAAGGTTTTAGGCACTATTTTTATATATTTTGTAAATATGTAAACAGTATTAATACAGTAAGTAGTGCTTTTACATACGTCAGTGTGTTTATTTAACCCTTTCCAAGCTTCTCCTTCTATAAACAACCCAGTATTATTTACAGTTCTCATCTAATACCTGCTTTAACTGCTCAGTACTTCATTAAGCTAAATCAAGATTGCTGCTGAAGGAACTGAGTACATTCATACAATGTCTGGGGCGTCCAGGAGAAATCTGGAACCTAACTTTGTTCTTCAAACTGGAGCTCAAGATATGATATTCATGTTACTTTGTATATATTCTTTGTACATACACTTGTTGATAAGTATTCGGTGCGTATTAGGGCCCAATATAAACAATGTTTAATACTATTATATGTTTTGCATTTGAATGTGTATTTCAGTGGGTTTCATTAGATCTTTTGCAGTTGTTTTAATGATGTAATACCAAAAATAGACTTCTAGAATTGATATTTAGAGCCAGAACTTGGTAGACATCATGACAGATGAATGATAAGCTATTCTGAGTTATTTTGGAATGTCAATACCTCTCTAATATTTACAGACGGTCAAGGCAATATCTGTGCCCATTAATGGTTAATGGAGACTTTAAACCTGATGGTAAATTTAAGACAATGACCTCTAACAGTACACAATCTCTTCCAGGTTATCAGATCTCTGGATCCTTCTATACCTACACCCCAACAGAGTCCCATCCGGTGTCGGTGGACCCCAGTATGAGATCAGCGGAAGCCATGGCCATCTCTGGTAAAAACCGAAAAATCCACACATGCGCTCAATGCTGTCAGATTTCAAACCATCACCGTCCTTCTCTTGAAACCTTCAGACGCTAAAATTAGACTTTAGATCTTTTAGATCTTTTCCCTAATTTGGTAGAAGTCTGTTCCAGGTGGTGGAGATTTCCCCTTCTAATGCACCAGCTTCCTACCTCGCATTAATAATGAGAGCTGTGTGTTTGTCGAAAAGAGGAACACATATAAAGGATGTAGCTCATTTTAAAGGGCCCATATCACAGAGAAGCAAGTTTCCTTCCTTTGAAATTAAAGAGGCTGTTGTAGTGTGACGTGACAAAGAGTAATGTTCACCCCCGCTCGATAAAGCCCACCTCATCTTGAGCTCGCTATCAGAGTCTTTACGTATCTCCACCTATTCAGCCCTGTTGGTTTAGCCCTGCCCCTCCAGCCAGGACAGCAGCCAATCAGAAGAGAGCTCATTTACATCCTAATCCTTCCCATCCTTCTCTCCTTCTAGACTTCCGCCTGCACGTGGCCCTCTACTACCGGGAGTCTCTGGTGAAGGAGGTGACCACCACCAGTCCCGAAGGCTGCCGGATCTCCTCCTCCAACTCTCCGTCCTCTCCCTCCTCCCCCTCCTCTCCGTGCCCGGAGGACAGGCTGTACGGGGGGGCGGAGTCTGTGCTGTTCCCCTTCCCCTACCCACAGTCACAGCGGCGCGGCGCCGACAAGCTGCCCAACGTGCTGGAGCGGGGTGTCCTGCTGTGGCTCGCGCCCGACGGACTTTACGCTAAGCGCCTGTGTCAGGGCAGGGTGTACTGGGAGGGGCCGCTGTCGCCGTACTCGGACAAGCCCAACAAGCTGGAGAAGGAGCAGACCTGCAAACTGATGGACACGCAGCAGTTCCTCTCAGGTGAGGCGCAGATCCCTCTCTGCTTTGCGAACCAGTATGAATTTTAGAACTCGGTCAGGATTGGCCCAGAGGAGAGAAAGTCTGGCTGGGAACATTGTTTGTCAAACTTGGCATCTCCAATTTATTAACTAATAGTAATCAAATTAATAATAGCGTAATGAGTGGAAATATACCAATTGTAAGCAAGCTTATGCATGTGTTATGAATGTTGTACTCATTGGTTATAAAGCTTTTGTTGAGTATTGATCATTAGTAAACAAATACTGTAACTATAGTAACTATATTAACTAAAATACAATCACATTGCAGTTAAATAACATTTATCTCAACAGTTAATGAACTCTTAATAACTAATTTACAGATGGGCTTAATAACAAATCATAGAAATACATTTGTACAAAATGTTTAAACTTGCTTACATACAATAACTTTCTATTTATTAAGGTATTACTTCTTGCTTACAAAGTCATTATAAATTGCATGTTAATACCTTGGTAATCATTAATAAGCAGACATTAAAATTTAGGGTTAGCATTTTTTAAGTAACCATAAACTGTAGTGAATGGAAATCAGAATTTTACCTTACTTTCAAGCCTCAAGGAGAAAAAGAAAAGATTTTTTCTTCACACAAGACAGTCAAGCTTGATATTTATGTCCTGACTGCAAAGTCAACAGTTTTGACTGAGTTCTCTTTGAATTATCTTTCTCCGCACTCACAAAAGTCAGATTCATTCACCTTTATCACATAGTATTCTTCCACAGGTTGCATGCAATTACACATTTCTACCAGAGGGGTCTCTAAATCCCCTAAACTTAAATACTGCAGCTTTAGATTATGTCTTGTCTGTAATGTTACGGATTCAAAGATTTTATTTTAATGCAAAGTTAACCTTATATTAATGAGGATATAAAATACAATTCGCCAAGTTTTGACTGAGTTCTCTTTGAATTCTCTTTCTCCGCTCTCACAAAAGTGAGATTGAGATTCATTCGCCCGGGGGAGCGGTCAGAATCACAACCCACATTACATAGTATTCTTCCACAATTTGCATGCAATTACACATTTCTACCAGAGGGGTCTCCAAATCCCCAAAACTTAAATATTGCATCTTTAGATTATTCCTTGTCTATAATGTTACTGATACTGAGATTGTATTTGAATTGCAGTGTGTAAATAATGGTCATTATGAAGTCATTGTTTGGTGGCTGAGTGAAAGTCTTAACAATTTGCAAGTCCAGGTCATGAGATCAATCAGGAGTGGCATTAATGCGTGATATCTAGATGCTCTATATCCGTCCACTGCAGAGCTAGACATCTTAACCGGCTGATGTTGAGCAAACGCTCTACAACTACGGGGCATGTTCTGTAAAAAAAAGCAACACTGTGTTTGATTTTGGGACAGCTCAGGAATGACATTTGGGCTGAACGTTTAGTCACAGGTGGTTACAGTCAGAGCTTGAGCTGGAGCACAAAACCACCAATGACTGTTGCCTGTTTTAAAACTTGTCTGAGGTTTATTTGACCTTCAGTGTAAGGTTTCCAAGCAAGCTGTCATTTAAAACATGAAATGCAAATTGAAGGCAGGCTACAACCTGCCCGATAACACTGAGATTCTGCTGATGGTGATGATGATGATGATGAGGGTGGTAAGTGGAGAGCAGACCTAGCGAAGAAAAGAAAATGATAGCGATGGTGGCGGGTGATCCTACCGATGGTCTTTTGGGGAAATGAGTGAGTCACGATAAGAAGAAAGGTTTAGCCTTTTGATCAGTACTGAAATGTCATGTAACTGACTTATGTTATGTTTGCTCCCGTATGTGAAGTATCAGAAGCTGCCAGTCATTTCTTACCGCTAGCTATATTAAGCAGTGAATGAGTAAAACACACCAGTCTGGGAAATACACAGAAAAGTCCACAAAGGGTTAACTACGCTTTCGATCACAGTCTGAATTCGAAGGTGGCTGGACGACGCAGCGTAGCAGCCGTGCCTAGTTCACGCCATTGGTGGAATTGACTGTCGCTTAAGTAGTGGTAGCCTATTGGCGGCGGGTACGTGCAACCTGCTTCCTTCAACCTGTTTGTGGTTCACCTCATGGCATGACCACTATTAGTTCAGTATCACATGCTTCAGTCACTTTAGAAATGTAAACCTCAGACGCTGAGGACTTTCCAAAGACCTTTCAGCCAAAAGCTGTCGACCACCCTCAACCCCCCCTCTCCACAAAATAGATTATACAGTCCTTATATAAGCAGACTGCGCTCGACTGTCATCTCATCTCTCTGAACTAGTCATCTGGGCCCCAGTGGGAAAGGGGTCTTGTGTTCACAGTATTGCTCATCAGGTGCTTTTGCGCTGGACTGGCAGAAGGAAAGAAGAATGACTGTTGGAGCAGAAATCGTAGCCCTATTTTGAGGGTTCTTATCAGAGGTGCTATCCTACGGTCCCAGGGGGGATGCATTCCCCTTTAGTGTACTTTCAGATGTTTCCATACAGCTCGCTAGCCCCCGATTCAAATGAACTCCACTCTCTAAACCTTTAACGGATGCGTAAAAAGTAATGGAAGTGATAACTTAAGCAGGAGCATTGGCCGTGCGGTCGTAAGTCACTAAAAGTATGTGTATTATTATCAAATAAAATTAAAAAGCTGCTTGGATGAGTACCTTGAGATTTACTGGTTAACCTGCATGTAGCCAGTTAATAGGTGCTTGCATTAGAGCGCATAAGCAGGGTTAGCTTTAGGATTAATATATATAGGTCAATCTAAAACGAGAGTATGAACAGATGAGCCGTATTCTTTGCTCACCAGTCCATTGGCTTGCAATCTTCAGCCCTGATTCTAGACTACGCATTCCATGTGTTTGGCTATAATCTGTTATAAGCAGTCAGTTATAAGCTTCTTTTATAAGCAGTGTTACACTTTACTGTAGGGAGTGGTTCGTAAGGCTACATGAAGCCTGCATAAGCTTGTTATGAGAACTGATGTAACCCTATGTGCATGTCTATAACACATCATTGGCTAAAAATGTTACGTTTGCCAGGTTTGACCAGGTCAGCTAAAGTAGCTTGTATGACAGATGACGTCTATTGGAGTAAACGTTTATAAGCATATATGTAGGGTTATGTCAGTTCACATTAAAAACTTAGGTGTAATGTAGCCTTATGAACAGCAATCTATAGTAAAGTGTAATGTGAAGTAAGCAATTATAAACATGTATGCAGGGTTATGCTCAGTGCCATGACTAGCTTACTATAGGTATAATATAGGTATAATATAGCTTTATGAACAGCACCCTTCAGTAAAGTGTAACACTGCTTATAACAGATGCTTCTTCTAGATCATGCAGTCAGTATATTTGGGTATAAACTATTATAAGCATTCAGTTATAAGCATCTTTCATAAACAGTGTTTGCTTTACTATAGGGTACTGTTAATAAGGCTACCTACCTAAGCTTGTTATGAGAACTGACATAACCCTATGTACAAGCCTATAAGCGCTTATTCCTATAATCATCATTTGCTATAAAAAAAACATTTGCCAATCTTGACCAGGTTAGCTAAAGTAGCTTGTTTGACAGGTGACATTTATCGGAGTAAGCATTTATAGACATGTATGTAGGGTCACATCAATTCTCATAACAAGCTTATGTAGGTGTACTGTAGCCTTATGAACAGAACCCTAGAGTAAAGTGTAACACAGCTTATAACAGATGTTTCTTCTAGATCATGCAGCCAATGCGGAATAAGCATTTATAAACATGTATGCCGTGCCATGACAAGCTTATGTAGGTGTAATGTAGCCTTATGAACAGCAATCTACAGTAAAGTGTAACATGGCTTATGACAGATGCTTCAATGTGTTTGGGTATAAACTATTATAAGCGTTCAGTTAAAAGCATCTTTTATAAGCAGTGTTACACTTCACTGTAGGGTGCTGGTTATAAGGCTACATGATACCTACATAAGCTTGTTATGAGAACTGACATAACCCTATGTACATGCTTATAAGTGCTTATTTCTATAATCGTCATTTGCTATAAATGTTACGTTTGCCTATTTTGACCAGGTTCGCTAAAGTAGCTTGTTTGACAGGTGACATTTATTGGAGCAATCTACAGTAAAGTGTAACACAGCTTATAACAGATGCTTCTTCTAGATCATGCAGCCAATGTGAAATAAGCATTTATAAACATGTATGCCGTGCCATGATAAGCTTATGTAGGTGTAATGTAGCCTTATGAACAGCAATCTACAGCAAAGTGTAACATGGCTTATAACAGATGCTTCTTCTAGATCATGCAGCCAATGTGAAATAAGCATTTATAAACATGTATGCCGTGCCATGATAAGCTTATGTAGGTGTAATGTAGCCTTATGAACAGCAATCTACAGCAAAGTGTAACACGGTTTATAACAGATGCTTCTTCTAGATCGTGCAGTCAGTTTGGCTATAATCTATTATAAGCATCTTTTATAAGCAGTGTTATACTCTACTGTAGGGTGCTGTTCATAAGGCTAACTACGTAAGCTTGTTATGAGCACTGACATAACCCTATGTACGTGCTTATAAGTGCTTATCGTCATCATTCGCTATAAAGGGTTACATTTGCCAATTTTGACCAGGTTAGTTAAAGTAGATTGTTTGAAAGGTGACATTTATCGGAGTAAGCATTTATAAACATGTATGTAGGGTTACGTCCAGTGCCTTGACAAGCTTATGTAGGTGTCATGTAGCCCTATGCACAGTAAAGTATTAAACTTACTCTTATCTGAAGTGGAGCATTGGAAGTCTTGCCCAAGAACTCTCAATCGTATCCAATGAAGTTCTTGCACAGGCACTGAACTACAGTCTGCTGCATGGAGAAATTACACACTACCATATATAAAATTGCTTCCATGTTTGTTTACTTGTTTGTTTTTCATTCTATTGGCTCATAATCCAAAGCCATCGTTATTGAATCGCAGCCTAAACAAGTCTTTCTCCTCTCTTCACAGAGCTGCAGGGTTATATCCATCATGGACGTCCCATGCCAAGATACCAGGTGGTGCTGTGCTTTGGAGACGAGTACCCAGATCCACAGCGACAGAGCAAGATGATCACAGCTCAGGTATGTTCCACTTGGGGTCATTGGGAGAAGATCATAATGCCTAACAGAGGCCTTAATAAGTGGTTGCTTTTCAAGCAGTGCTTTCCAATCCTGGTCCTGGAGGACCTGCTTTCCTGCACTTATTAGTAATTGTACTAATCCCAACACGCACTTGAACCAACTAATCTGTTGATTAACAAAGCCCTTCTGGGTTGAAGTGGGTGTGTTTTGGCAGGAAAACACAAACATGTAGGACAGGGGGTCCTTCAGGACCTCTTAGGTTGGGCATTCCTGACCAGAGCCACCATGTGACCAGACTAAAAGCCAAGATTTACAATCAAAGAAACTTTATACGTTATTATTATATTTTAGTATGTCGTTAAAGTGTAATTAGGTTGTGGCCACAAGGTTAGGGGTTAAATATTAAGCAAAGCAAAGTGAAGGAACTGACTAGTTACTCTGTTCTACTCATTGTTACTAATGCAGTATGGCCATGATTGCCAATGAACATTACTGTTTTTATCCTATGGCCCATAAACTAGAGGTAAAGTCAGTTCTCCTAAAGTCACGGCACTGCTGTTTGTACTATATTAGCATTCTGGCATTGATCAGAGATTGGAACAGTCCTCCAAGTGTTGTGTAATTCAGTTGAAGGGCTTAAAATAATTTACCTGAACATTTTTTTGGGAAAGTTTTGGGGGCTCTGGAGTTTCTAAATGACTCAAGTGGCTGAAACCTGACTGGTTCAGTCATAATGAGTCTTGGCTTGGCCAAAGTTGAGAACCACCAACCAGAGCCATCATGTGCCCAGACTAAAAGCCTAGATTTACAACTAAAGACCTTTTACACATTACTATTATATTTTGGTCTATTGTTATATGTAAGTGTGATTAGGTTGTGGCTACATAGGCAGACAATGACAGTAACTAGCTACCAGCTAGTAAAGTGAAGGAAACAACTAGTTACTCTGTTCCACTTATTGTTACTAATGCAGTATACATCCTATTGCCAATGGACAATACTGTTTTTAACCTAGGTCCCATAATGAAGTCAATTTTCCAAAAGTCATGGCATCACTGTTTGTACTACATTAGTGATCTACCAAAGCTCACTAAAGGCTTTACCACTGGTCAGAGGCTAACACAGTCCTCCAAGTGTTGCATACTTCAGTGAAGGGGCTTAATAATATTTGCCTAAAATGTTTTATGGAAAGTTTTTGAGGCTCTGGGGTTTCTAAGTGACTCAAGTGGTTCAAACATGCTACTGGTAAACGGACCAGTACTGTTCAGGTCATGAGTTTATCTCTTACTATTAGAGACTAAAGCTGGATTCCAGTTCAGTCATAGTGAATATTGGCTTGACCAAGGTTGGGATCCACCAACCAGAGTCATAATGTGACCAGAAACTTCATACATGATGATTATATTTTGGAATATTTTGGAATCATGGCACCAATGTTTATATTATATTAGCATTCTGGCAAAGCTCATTATAGGCTTTAACACTAATCAGTGACTGACACAGTCCTCCAAGTGTTGCGTAATTCAATGGGCTCCCTACATTTTTTGGGGCTCTGGAGTTTCAAAGTGACTCAAGTGGCTGAAACCTGATATTGGTTATCAGACCAGTACTATTTAGGCCATGGGTTTATTTTAATCAATCTTGGGAAATACTAAGGAAGACATTGTGGTGTTGGCCCAGTTTGTTAGAATATTAATGTTGGGTTAGAGATATTTTGGTCATTGCTTCTTTGCACAGTTGAAACTAACTAATGCATTTCCCAAAGTGTTAGTGAAAACTGAGGCACTTGAGACTTCTTCTCTTGACATTAGAGACTAAAGCTATATTGTAGTTCAGTCATAGTAAGATTTGGCTTGACCAAACCACCTTCCAGAGCCAAAATGAGACCAGACTAAAAGCCAAAATTTACAATCAAAGAAACATCATACATTATTATTATGATTATTTATTTATTTTTTTATACTGTTGAGTATGTTGAGGCTATATAGGCAGGGAGCTATTTTTGTAAATCTTGACAAATACTTGGGAAAACATTGCGGTGTTTGCTCTGTTTGATAGAATATTAGTTTTGCATTACATCCAGATGTTTGGGTTTCACAATGGTGCCCATTGAAATTGACTTGATTCAAAGGCCGTTTTCAAAGGTATCACTCAAAACTAAGGCACTTGAATCTTGATATTAGAGACTAAAGCTAAAGATTATGTAGCCCTCAAATGTTAATGAATTCAACTTTAACTCAAAATAAATGTCACTGACGTTCGAATAGCATCCTATGTATCATCCAAAAGACCTGCATAGGAAATCTTTTATCTGCTAGATAACGAAAAAAGTAGGAAGTCATCAAAGTGAAGTGGAAATACACAGAAACATGTAGGAGGAGACGTAGACGAACATTAAAAGTGGAGGACCTTGAAAAAAAGTTACTCTAAATGTCATCAGCTTGAATAGAATGAGAAGTCTGGTCAACTCATGAAACACCAAAGCCGTATTCATATGTCTTCCTGAAACATTGCGTTGTCTTGCTTATCTAATAAAACTGATAAACTGTACCCTTCACCTAACTGTGTACAGGTAAACTGTAACACTACCTTCACCTACCTGTGTGCAGATAAACTGTAACACTACCTTCACCTACCTGTGTACATGTAAACTGTAACACTACCTTCACCTACCTGTGTACAGGTAAACTGTAACACTACCTTCACCTACCTGTGTGCAGATAAACTGTAACACTACCTTCACCTACCTGTGTACAGATAAACTGTGACACTACCTTCACCTACCTGTGTACATGTAAACTGTAACACTACCTTCACCTACCTGTGTACAGGTAAACTGTAACACTACCTTCACCTACCTGTATACAGGTAAACTGTAACACCACCTTCACCTACCTGTGTACAGGTAAACTGTAACACTACCTTCACCTACCTGTACACGTAAACTGTAACACTACCTTCGCCTACCTGTATACAGGTAAACTGTAACATTACCTTCACCTACCTGTGTACATGTAAACTGTAACACTACCTTCACCTACCTGTGTACAGGTAAACTGTAACACTACCTTCATCTACCTTTGTTCCATGTGGCCATTTAAAGGTACTGCGATGTCCTGAATGGTTCACAGGCTGCAGTTGTCCCAAGCTGCCCAGTTTAGAAACACAGTTTGCAGCATATTTAGTTGGTCCAGCATCAAAAACCAAGATGAAAGGAAAGAGAAATGCTAACATGGCAAATGTTGTTAATGCTCACATCAACAGTGTGACTCATTTCTGTACAGTGCGGAGCTGCTCTAGTTTGGGGAGCACTGTAAAAGCTACAGAGCTTAAAGAGAACCTGCTATAGCGCTACCACGAAAGAACATGGCAAGGATTGGCGTAGGGGGCGTGTCCCACCCAGTATCAGAATCAGGTAGATTTGTCCCACCTAAAAAATAAACTACAGAAACTTTTACTTTTATTTTAAAAGCACGTTCTGGCAGTGTTCCCAGTTCACACACTGTGTTTGTTGTTAGCAACTGTCTCTGGTTGTTGGGTGGTCTGGGTCTTACACTGTGTTAAGGCTTGTGTTGAGATGCCTATTCAGTAATATCCTGCAGCTTCACTGACTCGAGCTCTCAAACTGCAGACTGCTGCTACACTAAATACACAAAAATAATAAAATATAATAAATAAAATAAATTAATTAATGAATAAATAAAAGAAGACGATAATTAGAAGTGCTGATAGTAGTGCAGTATGTAATGCTCCAGAAGGCGCTGTTTGGGACACAGCCTTACTGTCTAACATTAATGTTAGTCTTGTCTAGTCAGGAAACCTTAATATACATTTATTATCATTTCATTACAGCATTATACCACCAAAGCGAATATATTTTATTTATATATGTATATAATCCATACATTGTATGTATAGTTTAAAAGTTTTCTAACAGCAGTACCATGTAATGTGGAGTATCTAGTTTAGATTGTAAAGTGATACTAAACTTTAATCAGATTTATCTAATAATAAACAGACCTACAGATAATGTTGTATTTTGTTTATTTATGTGTAATTTACTGTAATTCCACAAATGTTGTTCTACGTCACTATACATACAGTGATTTACTACCTTACCTACAGTGGAATCAGCTTACAGGTAATATTTTAGGGAATATTAGCAAATGAAACTTCTGGTTCCATAGACTTACATTGAAAGTACAGACAGTTTTTGGTCTCTCCTGTAAAGTTGATTGGACAGCGACAATATATATCACGTACTGTATATCCTCCAGGCTGGACCAATGCTAGCTTGACATGTTCTTCATTTACATGCTATCAGAGATGTAATGTCTCGTAAAGTCTGATAACAGGGGCTTTGGCAGTTGTTTTAATGGCAGCTGTGGAAAACTTGGACACTTACAAGTTCATATGGTTTCAATACTGTGGCCCTGATCCGGCTAATCAAGATCACCTGCAGACGAGAACACTCTAATCTGTGATTTAGAGGCTTCCCCAGTTCTGACAGCCAGCGTTTCTCTTCCTTTCCAGGTGGAGCCCATGTTTGCCAGGCAGCTCCTGTACTTCGCGGGCCAGACCAACGGTCATTACCTGCGGAGCTATGAGATTTCTTCTCAGGGGCCGCTGCCGGTGGAGGACTACCAGAGGAGCCTCCAGCACATGCAGGAATGATGAACTCCTAACAAAGAAACCCACAACAGACCCCCTTAGCAATGCTCCTCCTACAAGACCTGCCCTGTTTCTCATTGTGGAAATGGTTCTACCAACAGCCACGCCCACAAACAGCTACGCCCACAAACAGCCACGGCGCGGAAGCTCCGGGGGGCCGGAGGAGTCAGGACTAGTTAAAAGAGACAATTCTTAATGTGCCAAAACCAGTATCTTACGGAATCTCAGACCTTTCAGCCAAGAAGACCACCGAGGTATTTTATGTTTTCCCCAACACCACGATCGTCAGTATTTAAATTAACATTACATTCATAGCAGACGCTCTTATCTAGTTCACCTGTACACAGGTAGGTGAAGGCAGTGTTACAGCATACCTGTACACAGGTAGGTGATAGTAGTGTTAGGAGTCTTACCCAAGAACTCTTTGTGGTATAGTGTAGGATTGTTGATTGGATGGGGAACTGAGCCCCCGTCTACAGCCCACTACACTATTCCGACTGCAGCGTACATAGTGATGAAGGACCTAGTGCTCATATAGATTTCTGTACAGATAAAATTAAAAATCAGTATTGTCTTGCGACTCCATTACTGGGATCAGTGTAGATGTTGTAGTGTCCAGCAACGGAAGCATCTCCACGCTAGGACAAAGAAGCTTTCAAAAAAATGCAAACTACGGAAACTTGGCCCCTCTTTATATCATATATACGAGTCCCTAACAACCGTGTAGTTACACATTAACAACACGCAACAACAGTGTAAACACTAGTGATATAGCCACTGTTACAAATGGATTACAGCAGCACAGCTTATATAATTACACACGTATATTATATTATTGCTGCCTCTGGGATTACATAAGGGGATCTAGATAGTTGTAACAGCATATTACATTGGTAATAACAATTATTATAATTATTACAGACATTGTGTCTTTACTTCTAAAAAGAACCTTATACACATGTGTAATGACATAATAATTACAGATGTTGTGTCTTCTAAAAAGAACCTTATACACAGGTGTAATAACATAATTATTACAGATGTTGTGTCTTTACTTCTAAAAAGAACCTTATACACATGTGTAATAACAATTATTACAGACATTGTGTCTTTACTTCTAAAAAGAACCTTATACATGCGTGTAATAACATAATTATTACAGACATTGTATCTTTACTTCTAAAAACAACCTGATACACACGTGTAATAACATAATTATTACAGACGTTGTGTCTTTACTTCTAAAAAGAACCTGATACTCACGTGTAATAACATAATTATTATAATTATTACAGAAATGGTGTCTTTACTTCTAAAAAGAACCTTATACACAGGTGTAATAACATAATAATTACAGACATTGTGTCTTTACTTCTAAAAATAACCTTATACACACGTAATAACATCATTATTATAATTATTACAGACATGTAATAAAAAGAATCTGATGCACACGTGTAAAACCCCTCTGTAACAGTGGCTACATCACTCTAGTAGCTACGTTGTTGTTGCATATGTTGTTCATGTGTAACTACACAGTTATTACAGACACTTGATATGAAGTGGGGCCTAACAAACTCCGCCTCGACAGCATAACAGACAGTTATAACAGTTTTCTTTGTTTTTATACTTCAGTATTAGGTTTTGTTCTGTATTAGTTTCGTGCTTTTGTATAAAATGTTCTCAGGACCGTTTTCAGTAGTTCTTACTTCTCGTCCTACAACCGCCTTTAACTTTGCCATAGAAATCAAGCTATCGTTTGTTTTGTTTTCTCCTTTCTCTAATGTACATTGTTGGACATGATTGATAGTGTATTTATATTTTTATACTGTGTGATATTGTATGTAGGTTTCCGTGTCTGACCTGAACTGTGTTCTGAAGAGTTTGAATCTTGAATGTAATCAAAGCTATTTTCCCTGAAGTCTCTCAAGAACTTATATAATGCCAAATACTAAGAAGGAGCTACAGATGAGTCTATATCTTACAATCAAAGACCGTCATCCTTTCTGGTGCCGAGTGAGTGTGTGTATATGTGTGTGTGAGTGTGTGTGAGTGTGTGTCTGCGGTGTACTGAGTGTGCTGATGGGAAACTGTCACATGCAGGTAACTGCCCACAATACTCTGGTAGTAGTGTAGAAAGGTTACAATGAAAAAGATGGGAGGGGAAAGACCTTTCCTTCTCCTTCTCTCCCCTCGTCACTCTCTCTCTCTCTCTCTCTCTCTCTCTCTTTCTTTGTCTTTTTTGATTTTCCTTTTTTTCCTTTTTTTAATCCTGCCTTTATGAAGTTTACTGTAATAATCATGTGATGAAGAAATGTGATGTAAGATAAAAATAAACAATTCTTCGTACCGAAATATGATCTGTTTATGTTTCCATGTCATTTTTAATATTTTTAATTACATCGATTAGCATAACGTGTGTCGATGCTTCGCAAAGATGGCCAGAGAGCGAGCTGCAGCTACAAACAATCACTCGCGTGTATCTAAAGTTGGGAGTGTTTCACACAGAAACACAACAGTGTGGTGCTCTGTCAGCTCTGCACAGTGGAGATGATCACAACAGTACAGCTGCTATACACGAGACCTTGAAGCTCAAACATCCCGTAGAGCTTCATCAACACAGCAGCAGGACAGCACCTGTTTACCTGTTTATCTTATCTTATAGATTATTTATAGATTAACACGTGTAACATGTTTCTTTCAGTAGAGTCACTTGAAAAGTCTCATTGTTAACCGTTTCTTAATCGTCCAGGGTAGAACCTAAGACTGTTCTAGATACCGCGGGAGCTTTAAAACATCTGTAGCTGCTTCTCAAACCACTCTCTGACAAAATATATAGTCCACAAACTGTCCGAGTTCGTGAGGCGTGTAGGCTACGGGTCATTAGTGCCTCTGAGAGTCGAGTCAGAGCGTAGATTCTTAGTCTTTAACTATTTATAGATCACATGCGTTTAAGATACTCTTTAATACATTAAGTCTAGAATGGCCTTGTGCTTCTGAGCCCACCAATATATATATATATATATATATATATATATATATATATAAATATGCATAAAATCATCCATTGGTTACAAATCCATAACAAAATAATAAACTTTAAATTCCTAACACACTCACTCTACAGTCATCAAAAAAAATGTTGTTGGATTAATTGACCAATCTAATAATAATAATAATAATAATAATAATAATCGTTAGATTAATCGGTTAAGAATTTAATCGTTAGGTGCAGCCCTAGTCATGGGCTGAAGGTTATGGATCTGATCTTGTGACCGAAAGGTCACTGCTTCGATACTCTGGACCAACAGGTCATGACAGAAGTGCCCTTGAGCACTGTGCGCAAACACATGTGGTAAATAGTTCTAAATTCAATTCAAATTCAAAAGAAAATTTCAATATTGAAAATGTGCAATGATAACATAGGACTAGTTAGAAAAATTGTATAATTATATTATATACAGTATATAATTATAAGCTACACAGATCACATCACCAACCAATCAAATCCACTAGCAGTCCAAAGTCTGGACACATCAACGGAATATATATGTTTATAACTATAAAGACGTTTTGATCTGAATGTGTTGGTGTAAAAAGGGTGTAAATAGTGAAGTTGGCGCCCATGTACAACATTTCTAAAACAAGCACCTATAAAACCCCCAAACCTGTTTATCAGAACAAAATCTCAGCATCTACACTATCTTCTTCAGTCCTGTTAGAGAAGCAGCTCATGTGGCTCCTCATGAAGCTGCTGGTCAGAATGTTCAAAGTATGTAAACCTGCATCAGAGCAAATGAGCTCATTTCTAACTATAACGCTATAAACATTCTTTAAACACAACCAGATGTTTAATTCTGCTCCAGAAATAATTCCATACCTCTTATTCTATAGTTCTGATCTCTTCACACTTATTCACTAATATTATTAATATTAAAATAGTGCAAATAAGAACAACCTGGGTAGGTGTGTCCAAACCTTTGACTTATATTGCACATATTTTAAACTTTAATGTGCAAACTAGCTGCCTTACGGTCAGATTTGAACGTTTTGAATGACGGGCCCCAACACGTTGATAGAACAGATCTAAAAAGCCTTTTAAATGTTTTGCCCAATCAGCTCTAAGATAACATTACTAAAATGTTTCACGAGCAGTGAAATCTGGTTTCGTATTTATATATATTTACAAGTTCTTTCTTTTCTTTCAGTTGGTGGGCGGAAAATGATTAAGACAGGTATTTGGTCATTGTTAGTAAACCTAGAGAACCAGCTACAACTTAGTTTGCATCTAAAATGTATTATTGATTTCTATTGGCTACCATAACTAACAGTCAACAGTCGTGGGCTGGAGGTTAGGGATCCGGTCTTGTTGCTGGAAGGTCACCTGTTCGATCCCCTGGTTCCCCAGGTACTGTGGATAGGGCTGCCCAACACCTGTGTGTGTTCACTAGTATGTGTATATGTGTATATGTACAAGGGGCAAGTAGTTCTAACTACTGTCTACAAATTACAGGTGGCAATCATAGGGGTCCAACGCTGGAGCCAATCCCCGCGTCATTGGGCGAAGGCGGGTTACACCATGGACAGTTCGCCAGTCCATCACATGGCCAACACACAAACACTCACTCACACCTACAGGCAGTTTAGAGTGAGTGATCAACCTAACATGCATGTGTTTGGACTGTGGGAGGAAACTGGAGTACCCGGAGGAAACCCACTCAAACACAGAGAGAACATACACACTCCACACAGAACCACCCGGACCAGTAATCCAACCCAGATCATCTTACTGTGAGGAGACAGTGCTGACCACTACACCACCGTACTGACCACTACACCACCGTACTGACCACTACACCACCGCACAGACCACTACACTGCCGTGCCGCTATTATACTGAAATATACTGAACGGTATGTGTGATGTGTTGGTCTTCCAGTGATGCTAGGCTACTTCAGTAAACAGGATTCACCACTGAATCATAACACACACATTCTCTTCTAGGAATAAAGCCATTGGGTGCTACGCTGTTGGCTTCTGGACTTTCTTATGACTGTAAATATATAGAGGTATATGAGATCTGCTCTTCATTAGACAGTGAAGTGGATGAGCTTGCGCAAATGCACCACTTTGGCAATATTTGGGTTCCTAACCAAACCAACATAGAAACCCACTGGTGGTTAACAGTGTTCGCCGTATTCTGTACAGTAGTATTAGCCATGTTGCCAGTTTCACAGCAATTATAATACAACCAGAGACAATCCAAGAACTTAGTGTTTTCCTGCATTATATATATGTCTTATATACTATTTTATATTTACGGTCATGTAATATAGAAGGGTTGTATTATATACTATTGTATATTTACAGTCATGTAATATAGGAGGGTTGTGTTATATACTATTGTATATTTACAGTCATGTAATATAGGAGGGTTGTATTATATACTATTGTATATTTATAGTCATGTAATATGGGAGGGTTGTATTATATACTATTGTATATTAAAGTTATGTAATATAGGAGGGTTGTGTTATATACTATTTTATACTTACGATCATGTAATATGGGAGGGTTGTATTATATACTATTGTATATTTACGGTCATGTAATATGGGAGGGTTGTATTATATACTATTGTATATTACAGTTATGTAATATAGGAGGGTTGTGTTATATACTATTGTATATTACAGTTATGTAATATAGGAGGGTTGTGTTATATACTATTTTATACTTACGATCATGTAATATGGGAGGGTTGTATTATATACTATTGTATATTACAGTTATGTAATATAAGAGGGTTGTATTATATACTATTGTATATTACAGTTATGTAATATAGGAGGGTTGTGTTATATACTATTTTATACTTACGATCATGTAATATGGGAGGGTTGTATTATATACTATTGTATATTTACGGTCATGTAATATGGGAGGGTTGTATTATATACTTTTTTATATTTACAGTCATGTATTATAGGAGGGTAGTATTATATAATATTTTATATTCATAGACATGTAATATGGGAGGGTTGTATTATATAATGTTTTATATTTACAGTCATGTAATATGGGGGAGTTGTATTATATATTATTGTATATTTATAGTAATGTAATACGGGAGGGTTGTATTATATACTATTGTATATTTACAGTCATGTAATATGGGAGGGTTGTATTATATACTATTGTATATTTATAGTCATGTAATACGGGAGGGTTGTATTATATACTGTTGTATTATACTATTGTATATTTATAGTCATGTAATACGGAAGGGTTGTATTATAAACTATTGTATATTTACAGTCATGTAATACGGGAGGGTTGTATTATATACTATTGTATATTTATAGTCATGTAATACGGGAGGGTTGTATTATATACTATTGTATATTTACAGTCATGTAATATGGGAGGGTTGTATTATATACTATTGTATATTTATAGTCATGTAATATGGGAGGGTTGTATTATATACTATTGTATATTTACAGTCATGTAATATGGGAGGGTTGTATTATATACTATTGTATATTTATAGTCATGTAATATGGGAGGGTTGTATTATATACTATTGTATATTTACAGTTATGTAATATAGGAGGGTTGTGTTATATACTATTTTATACTTACGATCATGTAATATGGGAGGGTTGTATTATATACTATTGTATATTTACGGTCATGTAATATGGGAGGGTTGTATTATATACTATTGTATATTTATAGTCATGTAATATGGGAGGGTTGTATTATATACTATTGTATATTTACAGTCATGTAATATGGGAGGGTTGTATTATATACTATTGTATATTTATAGTCATGTAATACGGGAGGGTTGTATTATATACTATTTTATATTTATAGACATGTAATATGGGAGGGTTGTATTATATGATGTTTTATATTTACAGTCATGTAGTACGGGAGGGTTGTATTATATAATGTTTTATATTTACAGTCATGTAATATGGGGGAGTTGTATTATATATTATTGTATATTTATAGTCATGTAATACGGGAGGGTTGTATTATATACTGTTGTATATTTATAGTCATGTAATACGGGAGGGTTGTATTATATACTATTGTATATTTACAGTCATGTAATATGGGAGGGTTGTATTATATACTATTGTATATTTATAGTCATGTAATATGGGAGGGTTGTATTATATACTGTTGTATTATACTATTGTATATTTATAGTCATGTAATATGGGAGGGTTGTATTATATATTATTGTATATTTATAGTCATGTAATACGGGAGGGTTGTATTATATACTATTGTATATTTATAGTCATGTAATACGGGAGGGTTGTATTATATACTATTGTATATTTACAGTCATGTAATACGGGAGGGTTGTATTATATACTATTGTATATTTATAGTCATGTAATACGGGAGGGTTGTATTATATACTGTTGTATATTTACAGTCATGTAATACGGGAGGGTTGTATTATATACTATTGTATATTTACAGTCATGTAATATGGGAGGGTTGTATTATATACTATTGTATATTTATAGTCGTGTAATACGGGAGGGTTGTATTATATACTATTTTATATTTATAGACATGTAATATGGGAGGGTTGTATTATATGATGTTTTATATTTACAGTCATGTAGTACGGGAGGGTTGTATTATATAATGTTTTATATTTACAGTCATGTAATATGGGGGAGTTGTATTATATATTATTGTATATTTATAGTCATGTAATACGGGAGGGTTGTATTATATACTATTGTATATTTACAGTCATGTAATATGGGAGGGTTGTATTATATACTATTGTATATTTATAGTCATGTAATATGGGAGGGTTGTATTATATACTGTTGTATTATACTATTGTATATTTATAGTCATGTAATATGGGAGGGTTGTATTATATGCTATTGTATATTTATGGTCATGTAATACGGGAGGGTTGTATTATATACTATTGTATATTTATAGCCATGTAATATGGGAGGGTTGTATTATATACTATTGTATATTTATAGTCATGTAATACGGGAGGGTTGTATTATATACTATTGTATATTTATAGTCATGTAATACAGGAGGGTTGTATTATATACTATTGTATATTTACAGTCATGTAATACGGGAGGGTTGTATTATATACTATTGTATATTTATAGTCATGTAATACGGGAGGGTTGTATTATATACTATTGTATATTTACAGTCATGTAATATGGGAGGGTTGTATTATATACTGTTGTATATTTATAGTCATGTAATATGGGAGGGTTGTATTATATACTATTTTATATTTATAGTCATGTAATACGGGAGGGTTGTATTATATACTATTGTATATTTACAGTCATGTAATATGGGAGGGTTGTATTATATACTATTGTATATTTACAGTCATGTAATACGGGAGGGTTGTATTATATACTATTGTATATTTATAGTCATGTAATACAGGAGGGTTGTATTATATACTATTGTATATTTATAGTCATGTAATACAGGAGGGTTGTATTATATACTATTGTATATTTATAGTCATGTAATACGGGAGGGTTGTATTATATACTATTGTATATTTATAGTCATGTAATACAGGAGGGTTGTATTATATACTATTGTATATTTATAGTCATGTAATACGGGAGGGTTGTATTATATACTATTGTATATTTACAGTCATGTAATATGGGAGGGTTGTATTATATACTGTTGTATATTTATAGTCATGTAATACGGGAGGGTTGTATTATATACTATTTTATATTTATAGTCATGTAATACGGGAGGGTTGTATTATATATTATTGTATATTTACAGTCATGTAATATGGGAGGGTTGTATTATATACTATTGTATATTTACAGTCATGTAATATGGGAGGGTTGTATTATATACTATTTTATATTTATAGTCATGTAATACGGGAGGGTTGTATTATATATTATTGTATATTTATAGTCATGTAATATGCGAGGGTTGTATTATATACTATTTTATATTTATAGTCATGTAATACGGGAGGGTTGTATTATATACTATTGTATATTTATAGTCATGTAATACGGGAGGGTATGCACGTGCGTGCTGTATGCATGCGGCCGTCCATGCGTATGAGCGAGCTTCGGTGTATCTGTGCACATATCTTTGCTCACTTATCAGTGTCTGTTTGTGTGTGTGTCCTCGTGTTTAACTTTCAGATATGCTTGACTGATGGCAGTCGAGAGGGGAGTGTGGTTTGGGGGCAATAAAAACAGACAGCGAGAGAGAGAGAGAAAGACAGAGAGAGAAAGAGAGAGACAGGAAGTTACATTCACAGGTGCACAGGAAAGGCTGGCCCACAAGAAAAACAAAAAAGACAGAGAACGAATTGGAGGGGGGGGGGGAGGGTTTGGTGGGGAGGAGGTGGGGGGCTCAAGGGCTCCAACATAGAATAGAACACCAACCATCATGGCTATTGCGCTAACAGTATGCTTAAACAGAAGCTTGAAACATGTGAAGTACTGAATGACAGCAAATTCTGTCTAAATCACGTTAAGCAGAAAGGATTTAGGACCCTGTGTGTCTGAAATTGGACCCTTTTCATGGTTTAGTGTTCCATTCAGCATGTCGGCCATTGTGTAGGGCTGTATAAAGTTACTATACTGTTACTCACAATGCACAGTAAACATAGTTTCTAAACGCCTTCGTCTCTGTCTGAGATCTAAAAGCTCTAATACCAACAGGATGACCAGTATACTGGACATCTCAACCAACAGAAGTAAGAATATGAAAAATAACCCTCACGGAATAATGTTAATGTTAATATAACCACATATATACTACCACTCAAAAGTTTAGGATCACTTTAGAATTTCATTTAATGCAATTTTCATGCAATTCACAAACAATATTGTTCATTTCACAATTAATGTAAGTGTATCAGATGATTTTTAAAGAATAAAAATGTTTGTATTAAAGTCTATTTTTGTAAAGAGGCTTATTTTACATATAGTTCTATTATCAGTAATTCTCAGTCCTCTGTCTAAATCTCCTGGTACGACCACCAATCCAAGTTAAGGATGTTATTGGACTAATTGGTTGTTAGGACACTCTTGCTCAACTGTGATGCACAGCTGAAAAACATTCTACTAATAAGTGAGTATAAAAGGGAGAACAACATTCTAGGTTAGTTTAGTATCTGAAGATCAGCAGTTGATGGCTTGCTGACCGACTCACAATGACCAGAAAGAAACAACTTTCTTTAGAGACCCGTCAGTCCATTGTTGTATTAAGGAAGAAGATACTCCATTGAAAACAAGGACATTTCACTGTGATCCCAAACTTTTGAGCGGTAGTGTATGTCTAGACTAAATAAAGATCATGCTCAAGAAATAAAGCTTAATGATACTTCACTAAAAGGTTTTATTGATTAAAAGGAAACATGGAAGTAAATACAGAATCAGATATTAGACAAGTAAGTTTATATTTATGATGAAGTACATTAGAACCTGCAAAATAACATTACAGTGATATGATCTGATGAGGCCAGTAGCTCCACTGCTCTGGATTGTTTATTCTGTGAACGGTGGAGATGATTTGTTTCTGGTGTAAGTAAATGTCGTACGAATTGCCTACAATATCTTGTCTCCCTCACTGCTCCCCTAGGTAGTGTTCTACTCTACACAGAACAGTCTTTGTTGTGATCAAGGCATGAGTAAACGAGTGGACCATTTCAGAAACACCACCTGTTTTAAAACAAAAACATTACACTGGTAGTGTATCTAAAACGTTTGACTGGTAGTGTATCTAAAACGTTTGGCTGGTAGTGTATGTAAAACGTTTGTCTGGTAGTGTATCTAAAACGTTTGACTGGTAGTGTATCTAAAACGTTTGACTGGTAGTGTACTAAAACGTTTGACTGGTAGTGTATCTAAAACGTTTGACTGGTAGTGTATCTAAAACGTTTGACTGGTAGTGTATCTAAAATGTTGGGCTGGTAGTGTATCTAATACATTTGTCTGGTAGTGTACTAAAATGTTTTGGCTGGTAGAGTATCTAAAACGTTTGACTGGTAGTGTATCTAAAACGTTTGACTGGTAGTGTATCTAAAACGTTTGACTGGTAGTGTATCTAAAATGTTTGGCTGGTAGTATACTAAAACGTTTGTCTGGTAGTGTATCTAAAACGTTTGGCTGGTAGTGTATCTAAAACGTTTGACTGGTAGTGTACTAAAACGTTTGTCTGGTAGTGTATCTAAAACGTTTGTCTGGTAGTGTATCTAAAACATTTGACTGGTAGTGTACTAAAACGTTTGACTGGTAGTTACTAAAACGTTTGGCTGGTAGTGTATCTAAAACGTTTGTCTGGTAGTGTATCTAAAACGTTTGACTGGTAGTGTATCTAAAGTGTTTGTCTGGTAGTGATCTAAAACGTTTGACTGGTAGTGTATCTAAAACGTTTGACTGGTAGTGTACTAAAACGTTTGGCTGGTAGAGTATCTAAAACGTTTGTCTGGTAGTGTATCTAAAACATTTGACTGGTAGTGTATCTAAAATGTTTGGCTGGTAGTGTATCTAAAACGTTTGTCTGGTAGTGTATCTAAAAAATTTGACTGGTAGTGTATCTAAAACGTTTGTCTGGTAGTGTACTAAAACGTTTGTCTGGTAGTGTATCTAAAACGTTTGTCTGGTAGTGTATCTAAAACATTTGACTGGTAGTGTATCTAAAATGTTTGACTGGTAGTGTATCTAAGACGTTTGGCTGGTAGTGTATCTCAAACGTTTGACTGGTAGTGTATCTAAAACGTTTGGCTGGTAGTGTACTAAAACGTTTGTCTGGTAGTGTATCTAAACCGTTTGTCTGGTAGTGTATCTAAAACGTTTGTCTGGTAGTGTACTAAAACGTTTGGCTGGTAGTGTACTAAAACGTTTGTCTGGTAGTGTATCTAAACCGTTTATCTGGTAGTGTATCTAAAATGTTTGTCTGGTAGTGTACTAAAACGTTTGACTGGTAGTGTATCTAAAACGTTTGACTGGTAGTGTATCTAAAACATTTGACTGGTAGTGTATCTAAAACGTGTGTCTGGTAGAGTGTCTAAAACGTTTGTCTGGTAGTGATCTAAAACGTTTGACTGGTAGTGTATCTAAAACGTTTGTTTCGTAGTGTATCTAAAACGTTTGGTAGTGTACTAAAACGTTTGTCTGGTAGTGTATCTAATCTGGTAGTGTATCTAAAATGTTTGTCTGGTAGTTTATCTAAAACATTTTACTGGTAGTGTATCTAAAACGTTTGGCTGGTAGTGTATCTAAGACGTTTGACTGGTAGTGTATCTAAAACGTTTGTCTGGTAGTGTATCTAAAACGTTTGTCTGGTAGTGTATCTAAAACATTTGACTGGTAGTGTACTAAAACGTTTGACTGGTAGTGTACTAAAACGTTTGTCTGGTAGTGTATCTAAAACCTTTGACTGGTCGTGTACTAAAACGTTTGTCTGGTAGTGTATCTAAAACGTTTGTCTGGTAGTGTATCTAAAACTTTTGACTGGTAGTGTATCTAAAACGTTTGTCTGGTAGTGTATCTAAAACGTTTGACTGGTAGTGTATCTAAAACGTTTGTCTGGTAGTGTATCTAAAACGTTTGACTGGTAGTGTATCTAAAACGTTTGACTGGTCGTGTACTAAAACGTTTGACTGGTAGTGTACTAAAACGTTTGACTGGTAGTGTTCTAAAACATTTGACTGGTAGTGTATTAAAATGTTTGACTGGTAGTGTATCTAAAATGTTTGACTGGTAGTGTATCTAAAATGTTTGACTGGTAATGTATCTAAAACGTTTGACTGGTAGTGTACTAAAACGTTTGACTGGTAGTGTATCTAAAACGTTTTGCTGGTAGTGTATCTAAAATGTTTGACTGGTAGTGTATCTAAAATGTTTGACTGGTAGTGTTTCTAATACGTTTGACTGGTAGTGTATTAAAATATTTGACTGGTAGTGCTGCTCCACTCTGGCTTCAGATCTGAGAACATCCACAAGTGTTTCTATCCATCCTTCTACTGTGAGAAGACACCTCAGTGCAATGGGTCTGAAAGGAGGTGTAGCTGTTCAATAAGCTCCTCACTGAGAAAAGGAGATACAGACACATCAAACAAAGAAGTAGCTGCTGTTCTCAGAATAATGGCCAGACCACCCCAGAATCAAGAACTTCAACACAACTGAAATATATATATGTATATATATATTTAAAAAAAAACTATTTTTTCCATAAAGAAAGATTTTGTGTACTTTATTATTAAATATTAATTAGTATTAATACAGTAAGTAGAGCTTTTCCATACGTCAGTGTGTTTATTTAACCCTTTCCTTCTATAAACAACCCAGTATTATTTACAGTTCTCATCTAATACCTGCTTTGACTGCTCAGTACTTCATTAAGCTAAATCAGGAGCGCTGCTGAAGTTATGTAAGATCTGTGCCCTGACACTTCTGGTAAGTGTGTGCGTGTCACTGCGCCGAAGCAGAGAGCAGTTAGAGGATATGGTGGGCACAGGCGTTAGGGGATTCCTCCTCACCCTCAGCTTCGCTTTGAAGTGTCTGCCTAAAAATGTGCTAGTCCTTCCTCACTCAGCTCAAAGCTGTTTTTCAAGACAAACATCTGCCCTCAGTAGCCTCTCTGCTGCCCACGTAGAGCAGCCAAGCCTCCGAGTGTGCCCGCCTTCGCAGAACACGAGCTCGTACACACACCGGGTTTCAAAGAAAGACACTCGTCTTCTCCGTGGACCTGATATTCTGGGTATCAAAACCGAGGGGGGTGTCTTTGTCTTGAGTCACCAAGATCTTTCAAAGTGTAGAAACTCCCTGAGGACGGAGGACCAGCAGTAAGGCACTGACTAATTGTTTATCTGAAGACATTCATCAGGAGCACAGCGCTGACTGTAACAGTGAAAGCACTGCACTCATAAACAATACAGGTCTGAAAATGAAGACTAGACTAAATAAAGATCATGCTCAAGAAATAAAGCTTAATGATACTTCACTAAAAGGTTTTATTGATTAAAAGGAAACATGGAAGTAAATACAGAATCAGATATTAGACAAGTAAGTTTATATTTATGATGAAGTACATTAGAACCTGCAAAATAACATTACAGTGATATGATCTGATGAGGCCAGTAGCTCCACTGCTCTGGATTGTTTATTCTGTGAACGGTGGAGATGATTTGTTTCTGGTGTAAGTAAATGTCGTACGAATTGCCTACAATATCTTGTCTCCCTCACTGCTCCCCTAGGTAGTGTTCTACTCTACACAGAACAGTCTTTGTTGTGATCAAGGCATGAGTAAACGAGTGGACCATTTCAGAAACACCACCTGTTTTAAAACAAAAACATTACACTGGTAGTGTATCTAAAACGTTTGACTGGTAGTGTATCTAAAACGTTTGGCTGGTAGTGTATGTAAAACGTTTGTCTGGTAGTGTATCTAAAACGTTTGACTGGTAGTGTATCTAAAACGTTTGACTGGTAGTGTACTAAAACGTTTGACTGGTAGTGTATCTAAAACGTTTGACTGGTAGTGTATCTAAAACGTTTGACTGGTAGTGTATCTAAAATGTTGGGCTGGTAGTGTATCTAATACATTTGTCTGGTAGTGTACTAAAATGTTTGGCTGGTAGAGTATCTAAAACGTTTGACTGGTAGTGTATCTAAAACGTTTGACTGGTAGTGTATCTAAAACGTTTGACTGGTAGTGTATCTAAAATGTTTGGCTGGTAGTATACTAAAACGTTTGTCTGGTAGTGTATCTAAAACGTTTGGCTGGTAGTGTATCTAAAACGTTTGACTGGTAGTGTACTAAAACGTTTGTCTGGTAGTGTATCTAAAACGTTTGTCTGGTAGTGTATCTAAAACATTTGACTGGTAGTGTACTAAAACGTTTGACTGGTAGTTACTAAAACGTTTGGCTGGTAGTGTATCTAAAACGTTTGTCTGGTAGTGTATCTAAAACGTTTGACTGGTAGTGTATCTAAAGTGTTTGTCTGGTAGTGATCTAAAACGTTTGACTGGTAGTGTATCTAAAACGTTTGACTGGTAGTGTACTAAAACGTTTGGCTGGTAGAGTATCTAAAACGTTTGTCTGGTAGTGTATCTAAAACATTTGACTGGTAGTGTATCTAAAATGTTTGGCTGGTAGTGTATCTAAAACGTTTGTCTGGTAGTGTATCTAAAAAATTTGACTGGTAGTGTATCTAAAACGTTTGTCTGGTAGTGTACTAAAACGTTTGTCTGGTAGTGTATCTAAAACGTTTGTCTGGTAGTGTATCTAAAACATTTGACTGGTAGTGTATCTAAAATGTTTGACTGGTAGTGTATCTAAGACGTTTGGCTGGTAGTGTATCTCAAACGTTTGACTGGTAGTGTATCTAAAACGTTTGGCTGGTAGTGTACTAAAACGTTTGTCTGGTAGTGTATCTAAACCGTTTGTCTGGTAGTGTATCTAAAACGTTTGTCTGGTAGTGTACTAAAACGTTTGGCTGGTAGTGTACTAAAACGTTTGTCTGGTAGTGTATCTAAACCGTTTATCTGGTAGTGTATCTAAAATGTTTGTCTGGTAGTGTACTAAAACGTTTGACTGGTAGTGTATCTAAAACGTTTGACTGGTAGTGTATCTAAAACATTTGACTGGTAGTGTATCTAAAACGTTTGACTGGTAGTGTATCTAAAATGTTTGGCTGGTAGTATACTAAAACGTTTGTCTGGTAGTGTATCTAAAACGTTTGGCTGGTAGTGTATCTAAAACGTTTGACTGGTAGTGTACTAAAACGTTTGTCTGGTAGTGTATCTAAAACGTTTGTCTGGTAGTGTATCTAAAACATTTGACTGGTAGTGTATCTAAAACGTTTGACTGGTAGTGTACTAAAACGTTTGTCTGGTAGTGTATCTAAAACGTTTGTCTGGTAGTGTATCTAAAACATTTGACTGGTAGTGTACTAAAACGTTTGACTGGTAGTTACTAAAACGTTTGGCTGGTAGTGTATCTAAAACGTTTGTCTGGTAGTGTATCTAAAACGTTTGACTGGTAGTGTATCTAAAGTGTTTGTCTGGTAGTGATCTAAAACGTTTGACTGGTAGTGTATCTAAAACGTTTGACTGGTAGTGTACTAAAACGTTTGGCTGGTAGAGTATCTAAAACGTTTGTCTGGTAGTGTATCTAAAACATTTGACTGGTAGTGTATCTAAAATGTTTGGCTGGTAGTGTATCTAAAACGTTTGTCTGGTAGTGTATCTAAAAAATTTGACTGGTAGTGTATCTAAAACGTTTGTCTGGTAGTCCTGAACATACATTTATTGGTTATATATGTATATAATCCAGACATTGCATTTATAGTTTAAAAGTCTGACAGCAGTACCATGTAATGCTGAGTATCTAGTTTAGTGTATAAAGTAATCTTTAATTGGATTTATCTAATAAGAATCAGACGTACAGATAATGTTATATTTTGTTTATTTATTTGTTATTTACTGTAATTTCACAAATGTTGTTCTTCGTCACTATACATACAGTGATTTACTACCTTACCTACAGTGGAATCAGCTTATAGCTAATATTTTAGGAAATAAACACAAATTCAAACCCGGTGCTACACCCTTGTGTCCAAGACACCTATTTGGATGCTGCTCAACCCACAATCTACACAGACGATTCTTGTAGGGTTCCTTAGCAAAGATGATGGATCTCTGTCACTGCAGAACCATTTTGTGCTGAAAAGGTTCCATGCATAGTGAAGTGGCTCTTTAGTTTGTTTGGCCAAAGTAGCTGGTAAACAACTTGTTTGTTGGTAACAAGTAGCCCCAAAAATACAAAAACCTACGTTACTTTCAATGCAAGTCCATAGAACCAGTCTAAATAACAAGTTCACTAGATATAGACCCTTTTAAGCATATTCTATTTAGGTTCTATGTAAACCATTCTAGAGTTGCCTTTAGTGAAGAACCCACTGAGGAAACTTCTGGATCATCAAAAACTGAGTGAACTGAGTAGCTGCTTTTTTGTTGGACAGCATCATGGATGACATGCATCATAGAACCTTTTTGGAACAAGGGTTCTTCTGCTGTTTCAAACTTGACATCATAACAATATAAGCACCGTACAGAACCATTTTTAATAAGCTTCTATATAGAACCATATCATCACTGTCCAAAGAAAAATATGTATCTCCAATATTGTTGATTTTTATTTTTCTACATTATTTGAATATGACAGTTGCTCTTGATATTGTGTAATAATTTCATGATGAACGGACCAATAGAAATGCTCCAAATTTCATTGCAAAGATTTCTGGTTCCATTGACTTACATTAAAAGTGAAGAAGGTTTTTGGTCTCTTCTATAAAGTTGGCCTTTTGGGGATACCTGTTTTTCCTTGGACAACAATTGGTCTAAAGAACAAGTTCACAAAACATAGATCCTTTTTAACATGTTCTATTTAGGTTCTATGTAAAGCATTCTAGAGTTTAGCACCATTTCCTTTACTGAGGAACTTTCTGGACCATCAAAAAAAAAAAAACAGTTGAGTCGAGTCCAACAGCACCTTGTGTCATTTCATTTCTGAAAGTGATGAACAGCAATAAATCGTCCAAAGATAGCACAAGTCAACTGAGGGCACAGGCCAAACCAGTCAAAACAGAACCACAACCACACGATCTGGAAATGATCCAAGTGTTGCTGCAGAAAACGTTGAGAAAGTCAGATCAAGAGAAAGTGCTTCTTTTAATACGTGCCCTCCAGTTTAAAATCAGTGCATTGCTCACCGATGAGCAGGGATGTGGTATATGAGCAATATCATGTGGGCCACAGTTTAAAAACGGTGATCGAGCAGATCAGAACAGCACTGACTGGCACCTTTCTGGCTCGCACGTCGGCCGAGTTTGGTGTGCAAAGTGTGCTTCGTTGGTTTTGCGCTGAAGCTGTGATGCCAGTTAAGAGGTAAATGGAGCTCATACCCCAAACTGCAGGTCTCAATTATACTACAGGTGCCTCAGATCACACAGAGCTGTTAAACTCCTATATTTTCATGATTCACTTCTATTATCTGTAGTTGTTGTGGTGTTGTCAAAGAATACTATTAGAAAGTTTCTGTTTAGATTTTTTTCTACCATTTTCCATTTACCAAGTTGGCACAGGTGAGATCAGATCTGCCGAAGTTCCAATCAGATGTAGTAATATTCATAAATCAGCAACTCGTTTACTCTCCCTTTCACAGAGTGACCGCTGTTCCATTGCCCTGAATCCCAGAAGAAAACTCTTAACTTGATTACTAGTTTGCTGATTGGCTCATTCACTAGGTCACTCACTCAATAGATCACTAGCTTGCTTTCTGGATCACTCACTCAGTAAATCACTAGCTTGCTTTCTGGATCACTTACTCAGTAAATCACTAGCTTGCTTTCTGGATCACTCACTCAGTAAATCACTAGCTTGCTTTCTGGATCACTTACTCAGTAAATCACTAGCTTGCTTTCTGGATAACTCGCTCACTGGACCACATACATGCTAGATCACTAGCTTGCTTTCTGGATCACTCACTCAGTAAATCACTAGCTTGCTTTCTGGATCACTCACTCAGTAAATCACTAGCTTGCTTTCTGGATCACTCACTAGATCATTTGCTTGCTTTCTGGATCATTCACTCACTGGACCACTCACTTGCTAGATCACTAGCTTGCTTTCTGGATCAATCACTTAGTAAATCACTAGCTTGCTTTCTGGATCACTCACTAGATCACTAGCTTGCTTTCTGGATCACTCACTCACTGGACCACTCACTCAATAGATTTCTAGCTTGCTTTCTGGATCACTCACTCAGTAAATCATTAGCTTCCTTATGGATCACTCACTCAGTAAATCATTAGCTTGCTTTCTGGATCACTCACTCACTGGACCACTCACTCACTATATCACTAGCTTGCTTTCTGGATCACTCACTCACTGGACCACTCACTCACTAGATCACTAGCTTGCTTTCTGGATCACTCACTCAATAGATCACTAGCTTGCTTACGGGGGGCACTCACTCACTGGACCACTCACTCAATAGATCACTAGCCTACTTTCTGGATCACTCACTAGATCACTAGTTTGCCTCCTGGATCACTCATTCAATCGCTGCTGAGATCAGACTGAATTGTGAAAGAGTTTGGTGGGAGATCAGACTGAATTGCGGGAGAGTCTTGCGGGAGATTGGACAGAATTATAGGAGAGTTTGGCAAGATATCAGACTGAGTTGCGGTATAGTTTGACAGAAGATCGATCTGAATTGTGGGAGAGTCTGGCGGGAGATCAAACTAAATTGTGGAAGAATTTGGTCGGAGATTAGACTGAATTGTGGAAGAGTTTAGCAGGAAATCGACCTGAATTCCACGAGAGTTTGGGGCAGATCGGACTGAATTTTGGGACAATTTGGCAGAAGATTAAACTGAATTGCAGAGAGTTTGACGGGAGATCATACTGAATTATGGGAGAGTTTAGCAGGAAATCAGCCAGAATTCCGGGAGAGTTTGGGGGCAGATTGGATTGAATTGTGGGACAATTTGGCAGAAGATTGGACTGAATTGCGGGAGAGTTTGGCAGAAGATCGGACTGAATTATGGGAGAGTTTGGTGGGACATCAGACGGAGTTGCGGGAGAGTTTGGCAGGAGATCAATCTGAATTGTGGGAGAATTTGGTGTGAGATCAGACTGAATTGGGTGAGAGTTTGGAGGGACATTAGACTGAACTGCGGGAGAGTTTTGCAGGAAATCGACCTGAATTCCAGGAGAGTTTGGGGACAGATCTGACTGAATTGTGGGACAATTTGGCAGAAGATTAAACTGAATTGCAGAGAGTTTGACGGGGGATCGGACTGAATTATGGGAGAATTTGGCAGGACATCAGATTGAATTGCGGAAGAGTTTGGTGGGACATCAGACTGATTTGGGGGAGAGTTTGGTGGAATATCGGACTGAATTGTGGGACAGTTTGGCAGAAGATTGGACTGAATTGCAGAGAGTTTGACGGAACATCAGATTGGATTGCGGGAAAGTTTAATGGAAGATTGGACTGAATTGCAGAGAGTTTGGTGGGACATCAGACTAAATTGCGGAGAGTTTGCAGGAGATCGATCTGAATTGTGGGAGAGTTTGATAGGAAATTGATCTGAATTGTGGGAGAGTTTGATAGGAAATTGATCTGAATTGTGGGAGAGTTTGATAGGAAATTGATCTGAATTGTGGGAGAGTTTGATAGGAAATTGATCTGAATTGTGGGAGAGTCTGGAATTCAGAAATTGATCTGAATTCCAGGAGAGTTTGGGGGGACATTGAAATTAAATGTGGGAGAGTTTGGCTGGGGATCGGACTGAATTATGTTAGAGTTTGGCAGGTGATCGGATTGAATTTTGTTAAAGTTTGGCAGGAGATCACATTGAATTATGTTAGAGTTTGGCCGGTGATTGGATTGAATTATGTTAAAGTTTGGCAGGAGATCACATTGAATTATGTTAGAGTTTGGCAGGTGATTGGATTGAATTATGTTAGAGTTTGGCAGGAGATCGGATTGAATTATGTTAGAGTTTGGCAGGTGATCAGATTGAACTGCGGAAGAGTTCCATTACCTGTTACTATTATACCTGTTACTATTATATCAGCCTCTCGGCTCCAGCGCGAAACCAGAAAAGCAATATCCAGACAGCAAACATGTTTCCACTGCTTGGTTCCATTGGGTGTAATTATTTTTGGGGGTAGTCTGTTTGTTTTGCTATTGCTGCTCAATATTGGAACTGAATCTCTACGTATGAGTCACACACCAAATATAACACAATTACAGGAAAGACTGCAGAGCACCAAATTCTGTATTACTGATCACTGCAAAGGAAACAGTCCTCCAAACTCAACACTGTTTCTTTCCATTTACTACATTGTTCTCACTCTCTCTCTTTCTCTCTCTCTGTTTCTGTCTTTTATTTACCTCTTCAGTGCTCTGACAGGCCTGCTGTCTGAAACTGTTTCAGCACTGAGTCTGATCTTATCGCTCGTATGATAGAGTCGGGGAGGAAATGGTTATCAAAAGATAGCTTCCTTCTGGTCTTAGGGATGAGGACACTCTCGACTAGACCTGTCAGTGTTTTCATGCAATAGACTATGCAATCAGAAACCCATGGATGGTTTCATTGCGAAGCGGGAAGATTACGTAAGCACGTTCATAGCTGGGTGTTCATAGGCGGCAGAGTCAAACCCTCAGAAACCCAAATGCCAGAGAATCAGATGGAAACAAACTGTACACACACTACTGTGAAAAAGAACACCAGATATGATTAGAACAGATGTAAATAATCATACATACAATACAAAGTAACATGAATATCTTATTGTGAGAGAAGTAGATCAGATCTTGAGCTCCAGTTTGAAGAACAAAGTGTAGTTCCAGATTTCTCCTGGACGCCCCAGACATTGTATGAAGTATTCAGTTCCTTCAGCAGCAATCTTGATTTAGCTTAATGAAGTACTGAGCAGTCAAAGCAGGTATTAGATGAGAACTGTAAATAATACTGGGTTGTTTATAGAAGGAGAAGCTTGGAAAGGGTTAATATGCTGTCCAAAGAAAAGCATGTATCTACTAAATGGAGACTAACTTTACAGGAGAGGCCAAAAACCTTCATGACTTTTAATGCAAGTCAATAGGACCAGAAATATTTCCAAGCTATTTTGAAACATTTCTTTTGGTCCATTTTTGGACATCTGCTGTGCTCAAGTAGAAAAAAAAATCTGTTTTTCTTTAGACATTGACGATATTTAAAAGCACTACTTACTGTATTAATACTGTAAGGATATTTAAATAATAAATTGTTTTACTGAGTAAATAAAAGCTTCCTGTCTGTGAAAATAGATTTTATATATAATAATGTCCCCAAGTGCCTTAAACCTTTGCGCAGTACTGTAAATAAAACATTCCACGTGACTGACTCATTGTTAAATGCACTTTTGTCGTATTTTGGTTTACTGGAATAGATAAAAACCCTGAAATCCTAGGTCAAGAAAACTGATAAAGAAAACTACCAACTATTTCCATCGGCATGCAATCTGTGAGCAACAGTTCCCGTTGTTTTTTTATTATTTTATTTTATTTTTACTCCCTCCGACATTGGACGTGCTCAGCCAATGAGCTGCCTTCTTAATCGGCCAACTATTACCAAGAAAAAACAATTAATAATCAAGTTTCGATCTCACTTGTTTTGATGACAAGATTTTTCTATTTCCATTACCAAAAATATTCTGAACTATAGTCTGTTCAGGGGATTTTGATGAGATATTTCTGTGATAATGTCATGTGACGACGCCCTCGTACATGCCAAGTCATCATTTTCTGACTCGAGAGCGAACGGGTTCTTATCACAGACGTCTGATTCTGAAAATACATTGTAATTTTTTCGGTTTTAATGGTTTAGTCTATTTGGGGCTTTGCCCACACAAACTGATTAGAGCAACAGTGGTAGGCAATTATTACCACATTACCATCCGGGTTTGAGTGAGAAAAGTTTGTTCGCAATATAGTTTGTATGTTTGCTTAGCAAGACGTTCACAACAACGGTGAACAGTGTGTTTGTGGAAATAAGAAGTCAGAGAATTAATACTTTCGATACTTCACAAATACTGATAATGATAAAACACTAGCCTGTTGTTGTCTAAATTTGCTCTCCCTATGCACCCTATTGCCAAAAGTATTCACTCACCCATCCAAATCATAGAATTCAGGTGTTCCAATCTTCCATGGGTGTATAAAACCAAGTACCTAGTCATGTAGACTGCTTCTACACACATTAGTAAAAGAATGGGTCACTCTCAGGAGCTCAGTGAACTCCAGCATGGTACCATGATAGGACGCCACCTGTGCAAGAAGTCCAGTCGTGAAGTTTCCTCACTACTAAATATTCCACAGTGGACTGTCAGTGGTGTTATAACAAAGTGGAAGTGATTGGGAACGACAGCAACTCAGTCACAAATTGGTAGCCATCTTTCTGCAGAATCAATCTCTACAGACCTCCAAACTTCATGTGGCCTTCAGATTAGATCAAGAACAGAGCGTAGAGAGCTTCATGGAATGGGTCTCCATGGCCGAGCAGCTGCATCCAAGCCTTACATCACAAAGCACAATGCAGAGTGTCGGATGCTGTGGTGTAAAGCACGCCGCCACTGGACTCTAGAGCAGTGGAGACGTGTTCTCTGGAGTGACCAATCACGCTTCCCCGTCTGGCAATTCGATGAATGAGTCTGGGTTTAGAGGTCACCAGGAGAACAGTACTTGTCTGACTGCATTGTGCTGAGTGTAATTATGGTGTGGGGTTGTTTTTCAGGAGTTGCACTCGGTTCCAGTGAAAGGAACTCTTAATGCTTCAGCAGACCAAGAGATTCTGGACAATTTCATGCTCCCAACTTTGTGAGGATAGTTTGGGGACGGCCCCTTCCTGTTCCAACATGACTGACCACAAGTGCACAGAGCAGCTCCATAAAGACATGGAGGAGCGAGTTTGGTGTGGAAGAACTTGACTGGCTTGCACAGAGTCCTGACCTCAACCTGATAGAACACCTTTGGGATGAATTAGAGCCAGACCTTCTCGTCCTACATCACAAATGCTCTTCTGGAAAAACGGTCAAACATTCCCATAAACATGCTCCTAAACCGTGTGGAAAGACTTCCCAGAAGAGTTGAAGCCCAGTCTAGAGCATGGAGGGCAGTAGTGTAACCTACTACACTATACTAACCAATATTTAGAGACAAGCTGCCCAAGACTGCACCCAGTCCCACCATGCTTTGCAAAAAACAGCTACTGACTAATAATTCCTGTGCTGATAATTGATGTATGTTTCGTGAACTCTGATTTTGGCAGACAATGGACTCTGTATCAACCCTTCTTGTCACGCTGCCTCCAGGCAGTGGACACCAGCGAGCTTTCGGTAAGGTCAATCGTGAGCAAGGTCTGAGACCGAGCGGTGGACGGTGCGCGCTTTCGCCCACAGCCCTAACGCGAAACTGGACGTCTCTGCACAAATTGCGAACCTGCTAACCAAACAGGTGTTTCACATCCACTTTCCCACAACCTCTTTCTGCGTCTCCATGGAAACAGGTCGAGCTGCAGAAGTCATTCCATTGGGCGGCCTCTTCGCCGTGGTCATACTGGCCGAGACCAGCGGAGAATCTCGGAAAGAAAACTGAACCTATTCACATGCAAACATTACATAAACGTTTACACTCACTCGATAAGAGGGAGCGTATCATCACTGTGCAAAGAGAAAAACATATATTTTAAATTATTGTAAATTTTTATATTTCTATACTGGAATCATCACTTGAATGCAGCGGCTGCTGTTTACATTGTGTGAAAGTCTGATGAATGAACCAATAGAAATGCTCAAAAATAGCTTGGAAAAAACTTTTGGTTCCATTGACTTACATTATAAGTCAAGACAGCGACGGTATAGGGGATCAGGCCGGGATGCATGGGCACTTTCTCGCATACAGAGCAGATCTTGAGTCAGTTTGGCAAGAAATGCAACCACTACAATCAACCAAGACATCAAATCAGAGCCTATTTACCATTTAGTGTTCTATTCGGGGTGTTGGCTGTTTTGTAGTGCTGTACAAATTCTTAGTGGAGAGTTAGATTCCCTATATAGTGACTATACTGTTACCCACAATGCACCATAAAAATTGTGGACCACTGATGTTCACTACCTACAGGCCAATGTTTCACAGTGCATAGCGGCTTGATCTTTCTACACGCCTTCGTCTCTCTCTAAGGGCTTAATAGAGCTCTGATACCAACAGGATGGCCAGTATATCGGACATCTCAACAGAAGTAAGAATATGAAAAATATGTTAATATTACCACAAACCCAAGTAAGTAAAGCTTGTGCTCAAGAAATAAGGCCTAACACTAATTCACTCAGTAGTTTTATTGATTAAAAGGAAACATGTAGGGCTTAAACAATTCCTCGAAACGATAACTTGAATACAAAAAAATAATCAAAGCAAATTCTTTGCCTCGAGGATTCCTTTAGTCCATACAACCATATACAGCGCTCTGTTTCGCACTGATGACAGCAAGTGTAGGACAAGCTTTAGCTTAGTATCAGAGTGTACAGTAGCCAGTCTTGTGAACTTACAGTATGATATATAGGTCTAGTAATACATTTTAATAATAGATATTATTACAATGTTTTCTTTAAGACTGTACTTTATGCAATTTAAGCAATAAAATGTTAAGAAACCTGTCTTATTTTATCTTATATATTTACTATTGCTCTTTAATAAAAAAAAAAAATTATCCAACTTTTTCCAATTAGTCGATAAATCCATGGAATAATCGATAGAATACTCGATTACTAAATAATCAATAGCTGCAGCCCTAGAAACATGAAAGAAACTACAGAATCAAATATTAGACAGGTAAGTTTATAGTCATAATACAAATACATTAGAACCTGGAAAATAATGAAGTGTGGGGTCTATAAACAGTCTGAAACTGTTGCCAAGCGAAGAGTGAGTAAAATTTTGGAAGAGAGGGAGGAGCTGGGGAGGTGGTGGGGTGCGAATTTCATCACGAGAAGGTTAGGGCAGAGGGGTGGTTTATATAGAATATATATGTTTTTTATATATTGGCCGATGCCGATATATAAAAATAAGGCAAATATCGGCCCGACATATCGGTCGATCTCTATTACGAACCAGTCTCCAGCCAGTTTCCAGTGAACGACTGAGGGAGTCGACGAGTGCTATATTTATACCGAAAATTTACCTTTATTTGATTTTAAGCTGTTTAAAATGGTTTGCATTGCATTTGTTGGTGCTCTGCAGCCTTGATCCAAGATTGAGAACTGCTGGCTTCTGAGTTGTAACTTTCAGGTGAAGGTGCATTGCACTTTTGCTGGTTTACTTACTGTTCACCTAGAGAGTTCACTGCTCGGAAATATTTAAGGAAGGGAAAGCGCGGCTGAGTTTCATTACTTTATAATCAGGGATGTTACGGGAGACATGGGTAAAAACAAAGGCCTCGAAGGTGCAGCCTTTATAGCAGCTACAAAACCTGTAATCTCAAAAATGTGGGAGAGATTCTTCAGTGCTGCACATGATGCACAACTCACAGCATTTATATTAATGAATCGCTGAGATGCCTCAAACTGAACATAAACATTTGTGCATTCTCTGCTCTAACGCAGCTGAATCAGTGTTCACTGAGAACGTGATAGTTGAGTCAGTGTGGTAGATGCAGCATTTTGCTGAACATTGCTTTCAACAGGACTGCAGTATGTATCCGGATGTCCCAATGAGACAATTGTAGTGAGCTGCAATCTGCATGCATTGACGAGTTATAAGAATTATTGTGTGTTAATGATGCGACTTGTCTATGATGTAATAATACAATATGAATATGAGGCATAGAACACAACAAGATGGAAAGCATTACAAAGCAATAGTGTATGTATATATATATATATATATATATATATATATATATATATATATATATATATATATATATATATATATATATATATGCTTTCCATCAAGTTGTGTTGAAATAATTATATAAGAGAGTGAGAGTATATATGTATATATGTATATATTGTGGATATATATAGGAAATGTCATCACTATCCAACAAAAAAACATGTCTCTCCAATGTACCAATAGAAATGCTCTAAAATAGCTTGGAAAAAATTCTGGTTCCATAAACCTAAATTGAAAGTAAGGTTTTTGGCCTCTCCTGTAAAATTGCCATTTTGTTTTGCATTAAACAGGGACAATATAATGCCTTGACTCCCTAATTATTTCAAGAAAATTACAAAAAAAGCAAGAATTATCTAAATTATATAACATATATTATCATATTGTATAACATTATATAATTATATAACTTAGCAAGACTAAATTTAAATCGTATTTTGTTGGATACACCTTTGTAGCACACATAGGCAGCCAACTGAATTATATATATATATATATATATATATATATATATATATATATATATATATATATATATATATATATATATATATATATATATATATATGCAGAATCAAATAATTCAGAAGAATACTACTTTGGATGTTGAGTTTAAGGTTGGAATGGTTTAAGTATAGGTGTAGTATTATTCAGCTACAGTTATCTCAGAACGTTACTTAGAAATATTTAGGGAAGAGAAAGCAAGGCTGAGTTTCATTAAGCGATGTTCCAGTAGACGAGGCTGTGTCTTACTCTACAGCAGTGTTTCTCACATACATTGCTGCGTTCCTGTGTTACTCTCTCTCCGACATACGCGAGTCAACTAGTTCTTGTTCTCAAGTTCTTGTTGAGCTGGATCAGGTGTCTCAGATCGGTGGGCACCTGCTCCTAGGAACCTTACCAAACGTTCTTCTGCCAGGACTGGTGATGCTCAGTATCATATGCACAGCAGTCACAATCATCTGATGCATATGGGTTTAGAAAACTCTCTATTAATGATGTCATTGTCCAGAAGAAACTCAAAAAAGCATGAAAAGTAAAACCCAACACTGTGGAGTGGTGCAGCTGAGTGTCATTAGGGTTAAACCACAGGGGGGTCACGCAACAGCACGCTTCTGTTAAGCAAACCATTTAATTCAGCTGTTTTATTCAGCTGTTGAATTCAGTTCTGCATAAAGTCTAATAATAATGATTAGAATGAAGCATCCTGCTACTGGCTTTGTGCTGCTGTGGAAGTGAAGGAGGGCAGCTGTGCATGGAGGTGAGAGATTTGTTGTAAATAAGCTGTTGTTGTTAGTCTGAAGTGTGTGTTTGTGTGTTTCCTGTGCTATTTGGTACTATGCTCTGGGGTAGATGGTTCAATGTTAGTACATGGCTGGAAGTGACCTGCCTACTATCTTGTGAGCAGCGGTTTTGCCTTACGGCCTTACGGTTCAGCTAAACGGAGTTCACCCAAAGCACAGAAGTAGGGTAGCTCCCCTCAGTGGACTGGAGAGTAATGCTGCTTCCATGAACTCAAAGTCGAAAGACGAAATGTGAGTCTCATTTGTTTCATATTTAATTTGTGTCTGAAACTAATCAACCAGCTCCAGTTGAGTATTTGACTTCTGCCACGGTGCTGGGGTCATAATCCATTGCATCCGAAAAGGAGAGGCAACTTTCTACTGCCCCGAGGAATGTAATAGCTATCGTCACTCATTGTAAGACTCTGGAAATTTGCTGACCTGAAGCTATTCTGACTCTAATCCCAGCTGCTGTTGGTGGATCCTGCAGTAACAGACATGTATGGCTGTAAATGAATACTTGTTTGGAAATATTCCACACTGTCAATCATTTTTCCATCTGTTTACTGAAGTTTCATTAGATTTCCAGATGATTAGGTGATACTGAGGATACTGTTGTGTGTTACAGGTTGGACGCATCGTTTGGAGTGATTGCGTTTTCTCATGTTTAAGCAGGAGCAGACGGGAGAATAGACTCCAACTGCATAGAACAACTCATATTACACAAACCTTCAGTATCACAACTCTTTAACATCACACACTTTCAGTGTAAGTCCAGCTACAGTACCTCACTGATTACATGTGAGCAGCATTCTGTGTGCAACCTGTTTATGATGTAATATAAGGCACGAAACAGAGAGACAGAGTGCGTGAGAGAGAAACAGAGACAGAAACAGAGAGAGAGAGAGAGAGAGACAGAGACAGAGAGACAGAAACACACAGAAAGAGAGAGACAGCAAGACAGAAACAGAGAGAGAGTCAGCAAGACAGAAACAGAGAGAGAGACAGAGAGACAGAAACACACAGAGAGAGACAGAGAGACATAGAGAGAGAGAGACAGCAAGACAGAAACAGAGAGAGAGAGAGACAGAGACAGAAACACACACACACACACACACACACAGAAACACAGAGAGAGAGAGAGAGAGACAGAGAGACAGAAACACACAAACACACAGAGAGACAGAAAAAGAGAGAGACAGAAACAGCGAAGCAGAGAGAGAGAGATAGAAAAAGAAACAGAGAGAGTGAGAGAGAGTGTAAAAAAGAGAAACAGAGAGAGACAGAAAGAGACAGAGATAGACAGAAGCAGAGAGAGAGAGATAGAGAGAAAATCAGAGAGAGAGAGAGTGAGAGTGTAAAAGAGAGAAACGAGAGAGAAAAACGAGAGAGAGAAACAGAGAGATACAAAGAGAGAGAGAGAGTGAGAGTTTAAAAGAGAGAAACGAGAGAGAAAAACAGACAGAGAGAGATACAAAGAGAAGACAGAGATACAGAGAGAGAGAGAGACAGACAGAAACAGAGAAGCAGAGAGAGAGAGAAACAGAGAGAGAGAGAAAAACAGAGGGAGAGAGAGAGAGAGAGAGAGAGAGAGAGGGGTATATTAGTGAGGTCCAGTCAGTTCTGGTATTTTGCTCCTCAGTTGAACACTTTGAGTTCTTTTCTCCACAAAAACCCAGTGCTGATCTCACAACTACAGAAAAACAAACATGTGGGAAAGTGTGTGTTTCAGTTTTATCTAATTCGAAAATGCTTGTTTTGGAGATGTGATATATATATATATATATAACTCTGTATAAGAAAAACATGTATCTCCATCAAATGAAGAAAAAAACTGAAGCATCATCCATATAAATAATACTAGACCTACACATACACACACACACACACACACACACACACACACACATATATATATATATATATAGTCACTGTCCAATCAAAAACAAGCTTCTCAGAATTGCCAACTTTATAGCAAAGGAAGAACAGATGTCTTCACTTTCAATATAAGTAAATGGATATGTATGTTTTTTTATATAAATTTATTGGTCTATTCATGCCATGTTCAAATGATATATATATATATATATATATATATATATATATATATATATATATATATATATATATATATATATATATATATATATATATATATATATAAATAAGAAAGCAAATGGTAAATCTTGCAGCAGTGTACGAGACAAAAGCTTTATCCAAACATTGCCAGAAAGGCCTCTCTGGTCTCCACCCTACTTTCATTCTTAACCATTTAAAGAACTTCCCAGAGAAGCTTAAGCGTTTTTTTGTAAATCCTGGTTTGCAGCATTGTTCTCTGACCAGGACTTCCTCCATACTTAAAACCGCCACACTTTCACTACAGCCCCGCACACATGTAACAAAACCAAACCATTCTTGTGTGTATATATGTGTATGTGTGTATGTGTGTGTGTGTCTGTCCTGGTGCCTCACCATTAAACGCTGTGTGTGTCTTTCATTTTTTAATTCTTTATTTAATTTCATTCTTTTTTTTACTGTAAGAGCGTATTTGACTCACCGTGTGTGAGAATGAACACAGAAAGCTTGTTTGTGGATTGTGATTGGGCTTTAATGACATTTTAAAGCACGAGAACAGGAGAACATATGTAGCTCCCCCACCCACATAGCAGATAACCGGGTTAGCTGAGCTAGCTCGCTGACTAATACTTTTCATTCTTTCTAATGCGCTCACATTTACTGTAAGAGGATTCGACAACAGAGTGCACAGACAATAGCTCAGCCCTGGAGTAATGTTACTTCGGCCACTCTCAAATCAGATCGATTCTTTCTGGAAAGTTCAGTGATGTGTGTGCAGACGTGTAGAGCCGGTCCCGCCCCTTCCAGGACTCAAAACAAACAGCTGGACCGCAAACTGCTCTAGTAATCATATCTGCTTTTAATCTGTATATATGTGTGTGTGTTATTGCATTAGCGTGGATTAATTACTTCCTCATAAAAGACATGAGATAATTATACTTTTATGTATCTTAGCTGTCGTAACTGTACTTTCAATATAAGTCAATGTAAAGAGGTTGTATTCCCAGTGATTTGTATTCTCTCTCTCTCTCTCTCTCTTATATATATAGATATATATATATACACACACTACTATGCAAAATTGGCCAATATGTGCACATATAAGTACAAGTTGGTTTCTAATAAAGTGGCCAGAAGGTGGATGTTTAAGGTGTTTCTAATAAAGCAGACAGTCAGTATAAGCACAAGTGTTTCTAATAAAGTGGCCAGTTAGTGGAAGCACAAGGTAGATGTTTCTAATATAGTGGCCAGGTAGATGTTTCTAATATAGTGGCCAGTTAGTGGAATCACAAAGTAAGTGTTTCTAATAAAGTGGCCAATTAGTGGAATCACAAAGTAAGTGTTCTAATATAGTGGTCAGTTAATGGAAGCACAAGTGTTTCTAATATAGTGGCCAGTTAGTGGAAGCACAATTGTTTCTAATAAAGTGACCAGTTAGTGGAAGCACAAGTTAGATGTTTCTAATATACTAGCCAGTTAGTGGTAGCACAAGTGTTTCTAATATAGTGGCCAGTTAGTGGAAGCACACGGCTATTGTTTCTAATATATTGGCCAGTTAGCAGAAGCACAAGGTAGGTGTTTTTAATATAGTGTCCGGTTAGCGGAAGCACAAGGTAAGTGTTTCTAATATAGTGGCCAGTTAGCGGAGGCACAAGGTAAGTGTTTCTAATATAGTGGCCAGTGAGTAGAAGCACAATGTAGGTGTTTCTAATATAGTGGCCAGTTAGCGGAAGCACAAGGTAAGTGTTTCCAATATAGTGGCCAGTGAGTGGAAGCACAAGGTAAGTGTTTCTAATATAGTGGCCAGTTAGTGGAAGCACAATTGTTTCTAATAAATTGGCCAGTTAGTGGAAGCACAAGGTAGATGTTTCTAATATAATGGCCAGTTAGTGGAAGCACAAGGTAAGTGTTTCTAATATAGTGGCCAGTTAACAGAAGCACAGGGTAAGTGTTTCTAATATAGTGGCCAGTTAGCATAAGCACAAGTTAAGTGTTTCTAATATAGTGGCCAGTTAGTGGAAGCACAAGGTAATAATGTTTACTTAAGTGGCCAGTTCGTGGAAGGACAAGGCAGGTGTTTCTAATAAAGTGGCCACCGAGTGGTAGGATAGATTGGGGGGCTAATGGGGGGCTGATAAAGAGTTACCATCATTTTCAAAACGCGCCATGACTCCTCTCAGTCACTCTGTATAATCTGATCCATTGTCAATTCAGATTTACCCACTGACTCCCAGCTCAGAGAGCCAGACACCAAGATATCCGATCTGAATGCATTATGAGCCGCCGCCACTGAAATGAATGGGCACGGGAGTCAGTAGCTGCCCCCACGATTTCAGTCAGCCTGTCGACTGAGGGCACTCTAGTTCATTCATGCTCAGGATCTGTCTCGATTTTCCTACACAGAGCTGCTTTTGTTGTCGTTGGAGCCTACAGACCAAATTTCTGATAAGTCTATTTATGTATTTCAAAGAACTTCGATCGCCAGGTTATTTCCCCACGTTTCACCCTGAACCTCCCCCGGCCTCGACCACAGCCTGACAGTCCACACCATGCGCTCTTCATTCACAACACCTCTCCAAACATCAGCCAGCAAGAGCTAGACCACTGAACGAGTCTGGTAGAGATTAGCTTCCATGAACAGTGAGCGGTTCACAGGGACGGTTATTATCTAGAAATTAATTGGAAGGGGTTTCGTGGTAACGCCGAAGGTGAGTGTGAGCGGGAACAGCGGTGCACCCGCATTCAATTCGGTGCTTTCCCCCAACAGGAAGACATCTTTTCCGTGAGCTATGTCTCTCACACCACACTCACACGAATACAGAGTCAGGGCGGCCACGTTTTTCACCTTCCCCGCAGACATGGAGAGAAAGTGCTGTCTTGTCTGTCCCGATGTAAACAAATGATATTATCGCTTTTGTCAAAGAAATGAAACCCTGCAAAAACGCGTGGGCATGCACAGGAAGAGCCATTTCCACTCTAGCAGTGTTACACCATTCAGTCATTTTCCAGTTTCTCGACCACAAATGCTGATGTCAGAGCATGTAAACAGGATATTTAGAAAATGGAGACACAGCTCATAAAGGACAAACAAGGAAGGGGATGAGGTTTTGGCTGGCCTTGAATAACTTAGCTGCTAATGAGTCAAAGCAAACGAGGTTAAGATTCAAAACAGGTTACCACAGCTGGAACCCTCAAATGCCTCACTTCTCATTCAGTGGTGGGGTTTTTTGTGTGTGTAGACAATTAAGTGGTAATCAGTGCAGTGTTAACAATGCCGGCTTGCCTAATAGCAATGCTAACAAGCTAATAACATGGCTGGCTCATGGTGCTACCTTGTACTAGCAATGCTGACATTCCTGTAACTCAACAACAGCATAGTCTTCTGCAAAAAACAGCATATGTTGTGTTATGGACGCTGGTATGCTGTCCAAAGCAGCGTGACCATGTTGGGTGACCAGCTAAATCAGCACCAGGCCAGCATAAACTAGCTTAGACCAACGTGGACTTCATGGTGGTTTAAGGTATGTTGTGAGAATGGCTGACTAGTTCAGTACTGGCATGTAACGTAGCTAGTTTATAATTGTGTTTTGGATGCTGAGATGCTGGTTAGCACCAATGAGGAAGCAGTTATGATCACCACCAAAACCAGTATATATGTATGTTGTGTTTTGGATGCTGTTCTGCTGTCCCGCATGACCGTATTGGGTGCCAACTAAATCAGCATCAGGCTGGCATGAACTAGCTTGTCTTATGCTAACATGGATGGTTTACAATAGCAATCTTAGCATTTAAATAACTTAGATACCTCATAACAACAATGCTAGCATGCAAACTCATAAAAACGACATAAGCATGCTAATATTTTGACTTATTTATAATAACAATGCTAGCATCACAATAACATGACCAGCTCAGAATAACAATGTCAACATGCCAATAACATGACCAACTCATAATAACCATGTCAGCATGACAATAACATGACTAACTCATAACAATGCTATCATGCTAATAACATGACCAACTCATAATAACAATGCCAGCATGCTAATAACATGACTGATTATGAAAAAACAATGCTAGCATCACAATAAAATGACCAACTCATAATAACCATGTCAGCATGACAATAACATGACTAATGCATAACAATACTAGCATGCTAATAACATGATCAACTCATAATAACAATACTAGCATAACAATAACATGACCAACTCATAATAACAACGCTAACATCACAATAATATGACTAAAGCATAATAACAATGCCAGCATGCTAATAACATGACCAACTCATAATAACAATGGTAGCATGGCAATAACATGAATAACATAGAATAAAAAATGCTAGCATGCCAATAACACGGATAACACATAATAACAATGCTAGCATGAGAACAACATGACCAACTCATAATAACAATGCTAGCATCACAATAACATGGCTAACACATAATAATAACAACAATACTAGCATCACAATAACATGACCAACTTATAAAAACAAAGCTAGCATGCCAATAACATAGATAACACATAATAACAACACTAGCATGACAATAACATGGCCAACTCATAATAACAATACTAGCATCACAATAACATGACCAACTCAGAATAACAATACTAGCATCACAATAACATGACCAACACATAATAACAATACTAGCATTACAATAACATGACCAACTCATAATAACAATACTAGCATCACAATAACATGACCAACTCATAATAACAATACTAGCATCACAATAACATTGCTAACACATAATAACAATGCTAGCATGACAATAACATGGCTAACACATAATAACAATACTAGCATCACAATAACATGACCAACTCATAATAACAATACTAGCATCACAATAACATGACCAACTCATAATAACAATGCTAGCATCACAATAACATGACCAACTCATAATAATAATGCTAGCATCACAATAACATGACCAACACATAATAACAATACTAGCATTACAATAACATGACCAACTCATAATAACAATGCTAGCATCACAATAACATGACCACCCCTGAAAACCATGCTAGCATCACAATAACATGACCACTCCAGAAAAACCATGCTAGCATCACAATAGCATGGCTAACTCATAACAATAATACTAGCAAGACAATAACATGATGTTGCTGTTCAACGGAAAACAAGTATCACCGAAATAGTAACTTTACAGGAGAGATGTAAACAGCAGCTGTCGTGTTCAAGTCATGCAGAAAAATAAAAATCAACAAAAGTGGAGATACATATTTTTCTTTGGATAGTACTCATAATAACAATGCTAGCATGCAATTATATGACTATCCCACAATAACAATATAATAATAATAATAAAATAATAATAATATATTCGATATATACTCAAATATACTGATACTCAGGCATGGCAGCTGACGGCCAATGGCACCTAGACCTAAAACTGTGTTCCCCTGTCTGCTCTGCTGTGTTCTTCACAGTTGAACAAATGCTGGCTCTTAAAATAGCACTGGACTCTAATTTACACTCTGCTAGAACTTCCTCTTGCTTACATGTTGCTGCCATGCACTGAAAGTAAAACACCTAAGAGTGGCTCTTTGGCTTCGTTGCATTTAGTGGATTCAAAGAATTCGGCTGGATTTGCGACTTTACTGCAGATGTTTGGCATTAAAACAAACACGATGGGGAGAAAAATTCCAGGCCGCGTATGAGTCATCATAAAAAGCACCTTGGACGGTACTCGAAAACACTTAAATAATTAGCATTCAGCTAAAAGGGTTTGGGATAAACACCCAGCTTATAAATTATGAGGATTTTGTAGAGTTCTATTAAGCAGTACTTGCTACAGTACTTAACCTTATGGTGGGCCGCAGTGTACATAGATACATACATACTAGAGATGGACCGATCAGCGTTTATGAGGCTGATACCGATTGCTGATCACCTTTCAGTACGATCGGCCGATGGCCGATACCGATCGAGGGCGGGGCTATATGCCACGGCAGGGCTACATGTAGTCCTTAGCGCAAGCAAGTCATGAAACATGATCTAAACTGGTTTAATAAAATTTTTAACGAGCTCATATGAAACAGCATCATATTTTAAATAACATTTGCAGTAAATGAACAAAGCAAATCAAACAAATATCTCCAACCATTAAATTTAAACCTTAATTTAAAACGAAAACAACTGCCAGGCGGACGACATGTCCATCAGTACATGCTGTGAACGCAAACTGTTCTCGCGAGGCCGCTGCTTTAGTCAGTCTGTGGAAAATGAAAGGTTTGTATTTACACCTAGTGGTTCAGATAGGAATTGCAGGGACCTGGCCAAAGGAGGTTTTAATAAAACGCTAGCTGGAAATACAGAAATTAGGCTCATTTGTTCAACGCCATCGTTTGGGATCGGCTAAATTGGAGAAATATCGACCGATCACCGATCACATATTTTGTTTAAAAATCGGTCGATACCAATACATAGCCGATCGATCCCTCCATCTCTAATACATACACACATACATTGGCCAGTGACCACACTTGCCCACAGCTGGGGGTAGCCCTATTTACAGCACCCTGGGAGCAGTTGAAGGTTATGGCACTTCTGCCTTGTTGGCTCAGGGGAATTAAACCAGCAACCTTCCGGCCTCGAGCCTGGTTTCCTCATCTCCAGCCCACGACTGCCGACTGTGACAGGATTGTCAGTTTATTATAGCATGTTCCACAAAACAGCAGTGATTCCTTCCATTTACTCACATTCACTGACTTGAGCCTATGCCTGGACCCCCTCATGCTTGTTACAGCTAAGGATTGCTGGTGGAGGGTCTTTGGTGGGGCCTCTAGAAGTATTTCCTGGCATGAAAAGCTTGGAAACCCATCTATTACATAGTCTAATCATAAGAAAGATCTGAAAAATTGATTGCAGTCATAAATGATTAGCATTCAGCTTGAAGGGGTTTGTGCTAAACACCCTGTCCATGATCTATGAGAGGAGTTTAAGCAGTACCAGCTACAGTACTGCTTACAAGATAGAATTTAGGACTACTTGCCAGTTGGGCCTGCATATCGAGGAATTTGTCCTCCACATTTAACCCATCAGTGCAGTGAAACACCCACATGCACACTAGTGAACACTAGGGCTGGCGATACAATACGTATCGCGATACAGTCGTCATGATTCAATATATGATGATATATTGTGATATCGCAAGCAAAGTGATATGTTTCAATTGTTAAAGCCTTACTATTAAAACACACCACTATATGAACAGGTTTGTCAATGCTTACAATAGCATTGCGACCTTGTGCTGCTTGTTATTGTTGGAGTGGATCTGAAAATGGATTACAACAATGCCATCTAGTGGTCAGAGGTTTAAACACAACACACACTGATTCACTGTCTGCCAGGAATCTGTGCATCGATTGACAATCGATACAGAATCAAAAAAGTATCACAAAAACATCACAAAATATTGCGATATTCGATATTTCGATATTGTCTTACACCCCTAGTGAACACACACATACACTAGTGTGGTAATTTCCTACAGCACCCAGGGAGTAGTGGGGGGTTAGACGTCTTGCTCAAGGAGGCTCAGGGAATTTAACCAGTGACCTTCTGGCCACAGGGTTGGTTCCCTCACCTTCAGCCCACAACTGCCCCCTATGACAGGATGGTCAGATTATTATATCATGTTCCCTCCCTTAACTTAGTCAAGCATGTGCTTGGACCCCCTTATGCTGTTTAGAGCTAAGGATTGCTGTCTCATCCTTGGTGGAGGGTCTCTGGGTGAGTGTCTACAAGTATTTCTGGGATGAAAATCTTGGAAACCCATCTATTATATAATCTAATGATAAGAAAGACCTTACAGTCTGATTGAAGAAGGTGGGTTTAATGAATGAACAGCTAATGGGACGTACAAATGCGTGTGTATATCTGTATGTGTTGGTGCAGGTGTGGCCAATTAAGTTAGTATGTATACATTTTTGAGATATCCCAATATAGGTTTTAGGGTTTGGGATTAGAATTACGCTCCAGGACTGGTTTGGGTCATGGTGAGGGATGACACTGGGAGTGCATTAAGTTCTAGAGAGATGTATTTACATTGAGGTTTGGTTTCTTCCGACGGTAGTAAAACGTATGTTTGTGTATGTGTGTGTAGGAGTAAGTGAAACCCTGCATTGCAGCCCGCATCGTAGCTTTCAGATACAGAACATACCACACTTCAGACTTAGAATGTAAAATATTCAACACAGTGATTGATGATGTGAATTAGTCTTAATTGCCATGTTGTAATGTGAGGCTGTTGTTACACCGTGTCCACTCCAGACTTTGATTGGTTAGGAATTTTGTGGAGTCTTCAGTTTTTACAGTTTCTCTCAGTGTAGTGGCAACAACAACCTACTGTTTACCCATCACAGTATAATGTGATTGTGGTTTGATGGTGATGTTCATTTTTATTAGGAAACAATAAATCACGCCAATACCAAACCACGTCCTGAGACAGTGAGGCTTCAGACGTCATCAGTGATGTCACTCGCCCTTAAAGTAGCAAGCCTCGATACGCGCTACATTAACCACTTTCTGGGTTTCTCGACACAAGCTCCGAAGCATCGGTATCATTTGCCCATCACTATTAGACCAGGCTCCGCGTGGTTCTGTTTACATTGCGTCGCCGTATGTGGTCCCACGTCCTTTAAGTGTCCTCAGGAAACACTTCTGTTGTGTTGTGGATGGTTTTGCAGCGCGTTTGTGAATCTGCAGCGTCTTCTCGGCCACCGTACAAAAGTGATCTCCACTTACAAGTTCTTATTTAGTATAGCCTGGCTGTGCTAACACGTATCTTAAAAATGGCTGTGCTCCAAACTTTCTTTCCTTTAAAGTTAGTTAATGGAACCAGAAGGTTTCCCAAGCTATTTTGGAGCGTTTCTATTGGTCAATTCATCATGATATTTTTCATACAATGTAAACAGCAGCAATGTAAACAGCAGCCATTTTTCATCTAAAAAATGGAGATGAATATGAAACTGGAAACAAATCCTGTATAAAATACCATTTCATTTATAATAATATGGTCTTTACATGCTGGGCATGATTACAAACATAGACGTAACACATATTCTCATAGTGGTCAACAACTCAATTCAAACCCGACTTTAAATATAAGCTCATTTTATTAGCTCTCTGGTCAGCGTTTGTGAACTTACGCCGATGACATCAACTTATTAGCTGCTGTGGTCTCTGGTGTTGGCATGCAAACAACCAAGCTGACCAACAGGTTCTTTCCAGGCAGCTGCAATAATCAAACAGTGTGGAAAGGATTAGTTTGCACTCTGCTTTGTCACGTGTGGAGGTGCTACTCTCTGCACTCTTTCAGCTTGTGCTAAATCGGGTGTAGCCTTTCTGACGTTGGTGAGAAAATAAGGATGTCTTTTTTGCATTGATAGACATTCTGTCCAATTACGTTACTTCTGATGCAAAAACAGCATCCCAATATTTACAGTTTTGAAAAACATCATATTATCAATTTTACGGATGTGGAGATTTATTTAGAAACGTAGGACATGGTTTACTCCATGCCATGTTTTCTTCTCCCACTTTCTCTCCCTCTCTCTGGCTTCTAGGGGAATGTTGGTCACCTGGCCTTGATGATGGGACCCACCTCCTGAGGGTGATAACTTGTTTTGATTGGTGGATTGACCTGCTACAAAGAGGAGGCTGACAGCGTTAACCCTTTCTTTTCCTGCTCCCCGCCAGTCAGACCATGAACTGTTGTGTTGTATTTGGTTGTGGTGTGAACTCCAGCTTGTTGTTAGAATCCTTATCTTTGTCTTCAGTATTTTTAAGGTAATAAACTGTCTTTAATTACACGCCTGCAGCTCTGTAGGGGACAAAGCCCCTTTATTTTGTTTAGGTTTTGGGTATCTTGGTTTTGGGTATTTAGGGAAGTAGTTTAGAATTGAAATTTATTTTGTATTAGTTTAAAGTTGTAAAATAAGTTAGTATTGGTTTGTTTGTTGTTTTGGGCGTTAACCCTGATGCCATTGCTGCACATAAAATAAATCATCTAGACTTGTATTGTTCATAGTGGTCATTTGTGTTTTGTCTAGAGCGGGACAGAAGGGAAGGGGTTGTCCACCTTATGTTTGGTCTGGCCTAGTCAAGTATATATAATATATAATCATATATAATCATATAAAATATATGATCATGTAAAAATATATATTCCTACACAAAAATGTAATAAACAACTATTGTAATGACCCTCAGTGAAAAAATGAGACAAGTTTTAAATTGAACTAAAAGAATGTCCTCTATAGAAAGCAGACCAGGACAATGCACATATTATGCCCCCCCCAACCCCCCATAAAAAAATGAGATATGCAATCAAATAAACAGTACATTACAGAGGGGTATGTAGAGGTTGCGTTGATGTATGTACAGGGTGCACCATGTCATGTGACCTGGGTTTCCCAATCTTTTGCACATGACTGTACATCCATCCATCTATTATCTGCCCCTTAATCCCGCTAGTCCAGCGTATAGCGTGAGGTACGTCCTCTTTGTCTCTCAGCAGGTCTTTTGCATGTTGAGCTTGTTTTGCTGTTATGACACATGTGGTATTATCTATCTATCCAACATTGGCCTGGACCGCATGTTTCAACATGGCTAAGTTTAGATTAAGACCAGGCTGCCTTCACGATTATAGCTGGATTATAGCTCCTTAGACTACCAGTGTAATTCACATATGATGAATTGCTGGTGTTCATGTAAACGTTAGTGCTCATTCCATATGAACATATTATCTGTTGAGGCCAGTTCGATTTCGATCACTCACCAGATTAAGGCATTTCCAATAGGCTTGTCGCAGCACACATTGTAGCCTTCAGATACACAGCATACCGAACTTCAGACTTGGCTTAGAATGTAAAATATTCAACACAGCGATTGATGATGTGAACTAGTCTTCATTGCCTTGTCGTTATGTGAGGCTGGTGTCCACTCCAGACTTTGATTGGTTAGGAATTTTGTGGAGTCTTCAGTTTTTACAGTTTCCCTCAGTATAATAGCAACAACAACCTACTGTTTACCCATCACACTATAAAATCTCAAATATATCCTCATGAATCTCCATTTTTTTAAAATTTCAGGATGGATGGACTAAAAGAAATGTGTCAAATTGCTGATAAAGATTTCCATAGACATTAAAAGCAAAGAATATTTTGGTCTCTCCTGAAAAGTTTCCATTTTGGAGATACTTAGTATGCTCCCAGACAAAATTAGTGTTTTTTGTTCAGCTGCAAATCTTAGAAGGAGTTGATATTTCAGAACCTGTACGAGCAACTTGCCGCTGTCCAAAGAAACACAAGTAACTTTACAGGAGAGGACTAAAACAGTATTAACTTTTAATGTAAGTGAATGTAAAGAAGGTTTCATACCTTTTGTTTTGTTGTTTTGTTTGTTGTTATTTAGTTTAGAGACCATTTAATAGAAATTCTAGAGTAAGTTCTATAGTGCAAACCATGTGCAAAGCCTGTAAATATCCTAATTGAGTCTTAGAAGTGGTTTCCACTTAGAAGTTCTTATTTAGTATATCATCGCTGTCCAAAGAAAAACGGCTGTTCAAAATGGCTTTACATTTAATGTAAGTCAATGGAACCAGAATTTTTCCTAAGCTATTTACAAGACAAGAATAGGCTTATCATTGTGGTTTCTGTCTTTGCACGATGCACTGTGATCACTAAAACATGGACGCTCTATCAACACGAACAGAAGTTTAGTGTATAGCTAAAAAAAGTGGTGGCGGTTTGAATTTACAGAAACAACTCGACACAGTTTCGGACTAGTGTGAGCTGATTCAGGCTGGGCTTAGTGCCGTTTTCATGGCTTGATAGGTTTATCAGCCTCGTAGGTCCAAAGAGGGGAAATTTGTGTGGCAAACCATCATTTCAACGTCCTCGAAAACAGCTCTGCAGGGCTGGTGACTACTCAGCCGAAACGTGTTCTATAAACCTGTTGAACTGTCGTTAAAAGCAATGACTCGCAGGCTTGTCATAGCCCACAAATGCTGTGCAGCCTGGTGCACGATCAGTTTTTCAATGAGTCATGTGGGAAAGAACCCAGAGATAAAGCTTTGCCTCTCCATCTCCATATTCTCTCAAAAGGTCATAACCCTAAAGGTCTCAGGTAACATCCTCACATCCTGTTTTTATTTTTCATTTCTCCCAATTTAGCTACAGTCCGTTCTCGTCGGTTTACTCTCTCTATGCTGTCAGACAGCGTCAACAACAGTCTGATGCCTGTGAGGGCCAATTTTTGCAAAATTAAAGGAGAGAGACCAATAAGATAGGACTAAATTAGTGGACTACATGCCGGACCTCCTGGCCACAGCAGAGACTTAATACAGCAAAAGATTGGAACCTAGTTGGTCACCTGAATCAAACTGTGTACATTGGTATGAAATATCATCACTGGAGCAAATATTTATCCATTATCAACAAATAATTGCTGCTAAGATTGCTTTGCATCTCAGAAAATGGCCACTTTGCAGGAGAACCAAAAAAACCTACTTTACTTTTAATACAAGTCAATGGAACCAGACGTCTTTCTGAGTCATTTTGAGCCATTTCTTTTGGTCCATTCATCAAGAGAGTCAGAGATAATGTAAAGGGTAACATGTATATTCAAATGATGTCAAAAATAAAAAATAGAGTTATGATGTTTATTGTGGTTGTAATTTAATAGACATGAAATCTGGATCGTCATTTCTGGTATAAAACTTAAATACAGAAAGTAAATGAAGATGTTGGATGGATCAGTTATTACAACTCACCACCTTTTATATAATTGTAACTTTTTATCCAGAGTTTTTATAGACTGGACAGCTATTATTTATTATTATTATTATAATACCATAAAATCATATGAACATAATGATAGATAGATAGATAGATAGATAGATAGATAGATAGATAGATAGATCAGAAGTACATAATCAAGATCTACTTGAGGAAGTCCTTGAGGAATGTAATCAACTCTTCATTAAAATAAGTCCGGTGATGGAATTTACAGTAAAAAACAAAAAAACAAAAAAACCATCATCAGCACCACAACAATATATATATATATATATATATATATATATATATATATATATATATATATATATATATATATATATATATATATATATATATATATATATATATATGTGTGTGTGTGTGTGTGTGTGTGTGTGTCTGTGTGTGTCTGTGTGTGTACATATTGCTGCTCATTCCTCCAAAACAAGAGCATAAAAACATATCTTAAGTCCATAGAACCAGTAGTGTTTCCAAGTAATTTTGGGCCATTTCTTTTGATAAATTCATCATTAAGTATTTACATGTAATATAAGCAAAAAGGGCATCATGTATTGCATGCACACATAGTTGCCTGGCTTATTCAAGGGCTTCTGGGAAACACATGGAATCTCTGTAATTTAATTTGAGAGTGAATAAACATGTTAAATAGATAAATCCCATCATGTAATCCATTAATTTCACCAATGTAGCTGAATTCTGAATACTAGATATTTACACTGCAACTGTATAGAATACAGTTACTCACCATTTGTATTCTAATTACATAACGCTGTTACATGTATTTAGTTACTCCCCAATATATATATATCGTCGCTGTCCAATAAAAAAGATGTGATTTTGAGATTTCTGCATCATTTAAACATGCCAATGGTCATTTACATTACATGAAAATGTCATGGAATGGACCAATAGAAGTGCTCCAAAACAGCTTGGAAAAAATTCTGGTTCCATTGACTTACATTGAAGGTAAAGTAAAGTATGTTTTTCATTGGACATAAACATCCCCACAAGCTTTGATCTAGCTGTTTAAACCTAATGTATGTTTACATCTGTAAACATTTACGTCTGTAATTTAGATAATGTGACTATATATGGTTGTTCTCCAAAGAAGACCAAGTATCATCATTTTATTTTGATGTTTAGTTTTCTTCATGACTTAAACTCTACAGTTGTTTTCCATATTGTTTCAAAATTTCATGTTGATTGGACCAATAACAATGCTCCAAAACTGCTTTGAACAAAACATCTTTCCGTTAATTCATGTTGAAATATATATATATATATATATATATATATATATATATATACTTTTTTTTTTTTTTTTGATTATTTGTCTTTTGATTACAGATTACAAGGTATTGTTTTCCCACAATGTGTGCATACCGCTACAGTTCCTAAAAAATGAATGGGGCTTATGATGTGGTATGTTGGATGTGTTTTGTGTTATTAATGTGTTATTATGGCCTGCTTTAGTTAAATTGTGACATTACCGCATGATAACATGAAGAGAACACTATTAGAACACTTTCCTAGAAGCCACGCTGTAGGGACAACCGGTCCACATTCTTATTTGTGATGCATCTCTGGTACGTGAGGCAGTTCTGGCCACAGATGCTAGATTACCCAGAGCTGAAAATAGGACACTTCTCTTTACTCTTCACTGACTACGGCTCTGGCACATGTTAGCAGAAATCAGAGCTCTGGAAGGCCAGCCATGGGCCTGTTCTGGTAAACATCCCCACAAGCTTTGATCTAGCTGTTTAAACCTAATGTCTGTTTACATCTGTAAACATTTACGTCGGTAATTTAGATAATGTGACTATATATGGTTGTTCTCTAAAGAAAAAACAAGTATCACCATTTTATTGTGATATTTAGTTTTCTTCATGACTTAAACTCTACAGTTGTTTTTTTATACTGTTTCAAAATTTCATGTTGATTGGACCAATAAAAATGCTCCAAAACTGCTTTGAACAAAACATCTTTCCATTAATTTATATTGAAAGTTTGAAGTTTTGAAAGTTTGAAGAGTGTTTTTGTCCTTTTCTCTGAAGTTATAATTTTATATATTATATATTTGTATATGACACAATTTTGGAATGTTGGATGTTGGGACTCATACCAACAATATCAGGATCTCTCTGTTATCGATTCTCTGGTGTTAATTCACAGCAGACATGGAAACACACAGGCTACTCTTTGTTCTGGACGTGGTCGTTGTGACACGTGCTTTTCATCATCTTCTAAGCAGAGAAGTGAACGGAGTTCCTTTAAACCAAACATGTACAGTAAACTGTTTTGTGTCACAAAGCCCCTGCACACCCGCACACGGCGTGCTAAAATGACATGACAGCCCTGCACACCGCGTCTGGGAAATGGCTGAAAATCCCCCCGCCTCAAGTGCAGCCATGCTGGTTTGAGGTAAGAGAAGAAGGGGGAGGTTGGGGGGGTTGGGGGGGTGTTGTGTATATGTGATGCAGGTGTGCAAGTACAGTAATATTTACAATACAGCAATGAGAGAGGCCAAAAAATATTGGTTTCATAAGATGATACCTTAAAAAAATTCGGAATAGGAGGCTACAGTGAAAAAGTGGCTGATGTAAACAAAGAATAAAATAAAATAAACAAAAATATTTCATTTCTTATATGAGCAAATGTAACAAATACATAACATACACACACACACACACACACACACACACACACACACACAAAAATACACACACACATATATATATGTATACGTATATGTATGTATGGATGTGCGTGACATGTATTATATATATATATATATATATATATATATATATATATATATATATATATATATATATATATATATATATTGGCACAGCAATTGGCACAGCAATGGTATATGTTTTAATATATATATATATATATATATATATATATATATATATATATATATATATATATATATATATATATATATATATATATATATATATGATTAGCAATAACATTTACAACAATACATTTCTATAGCGTCCCCTGGTTCCATTCACCACCACTGTAAGATTCAATATAATAACAGAAATGTAGTTGTTGTTGGCACCATAATGGTTAAAACATAATATATATATATATATATATATATATATATATATATATATATACACTAGCGCTCAAAAGTTTGGGATTTCCTTCCCTAACACAACAATGGACTGACGGGTCTCTAAAGAAAGTTGTTTCTTTCTGGTCATTTTGAGTCGGTCAGCAAGTCATCAACTGCTGATCTTCAGATACTAAACTAACCTAGAATGTTGTTCTCCCTTTTATACTCACTTATTAGTAGAATGTTTTTCAGCTCTGCATTACAATTGAGCAAGAGTGTCCTAACAACCAATTAGTCCAATAACATCCTTAACTTGGATTGGCGGCCGTACCAGGAGATTTAGACAGAGGACTGAGAATTACTGATAATAGAACTATATGTAAAATAAGCCTCTTTACAAAAACAGACTTTAATACAAAAAAATTAATTCTTTAAAAATCATCTGATACACTTAAATTCTAAAGTGATCCTAAACTTTTGTGCGGTAGTGTATATTCCTGTTGTGCCCCCTGGTTCCATTCACCACCACTCTAAGATTCTCTGAACTGAATGATAACAGAAATTCTACAAAAAATGTGGTATAACATTCATCTGAATGACTGGAAGACCACCATTAAAGTCAGCCCCTGCTTTCCATTAACCTCCACAGTCTTCAGCCCTCATTCTTTGAGTGCAGCACCTTCTAAAAAGAGAAACTCAAACTAAGAGAGCAGCGGTGCTATTTAAACTCTAGGGCTTGCCAGCCTAGCATGCGCCGTTAGCTGATTCTAATTTCCAGCAGGTTTTGTTTCCTATAAAAACTGCCCACTGACTGTCCTGCTTCTTATTTTTGCGAGGTAAAAATAGCGTGAGGCAGAAGTGTGGACGAGAAGCTCCTGATAGGAGGGTCACTTTCGTTGGGTTAGCATCGTGCTCATTTCGAGCCAAGGAGAAGTGCTACCTGAGGCTCCTGAAGACAGGTCCAGAGCTTTCAGATTCACTTCGCCATGAGCCACTCACTCTGCACACAGTACAGAAGAAGCCTAAAAATACTGGCGAGCTGCGGCGGAAGACATAGCCTTTCGAAGAGACTATCTACAGACGTCCTGCTCCTAACATAGTAACGGAAATGACCGCTGTTACATGTGAACAATAAATAACTGCATGCTTTAATGCTTGAACATAAGCGATCAAGAACATCCCAAAGCTCTGAAGGCCCACAAGTGAGCTCAAACCTTCAATGTACACTACTGTGCAAACATCTGAAGCACATAAGTGTAGTTCCAGATTTCTCCTGGACGCCCCAGACATTGCATGGATGTGTTCAGTTCCTTCAGCAGCAATCTTGATTTAGCTTAATGAAGTACTGAGCAGTCAAAGCAGGTATTAGATGAGAACTGTAAATAATACTGGGTTGTTTATAGAAGGAGAAGCTTGGAAAGGGTTAAATAAACACACTGATGTATGTAAAAGTACTACTTACTCTATTAATACTGCTTAATATTTAAATAATACAGTGTTTTACTGAGTAAATAAAAGCTTCCTGTCTAGAAAAATGTCTACAAAAATTGCAGGCTCTTTTGCCATCTTAACTTTTGTAATTTTTAGTTTTATAAAGTAATGCATTTCACTTGAATTTCATTATAAAATTATAAAAAAACACTGTTAGACTTAATTATAATTAATTTCTACATAATTTAAAAGATACTGATGGTGAAATTGAAAACCTGTCATTACCATCAACAAATGTCATTACCATCTCAACAGGTTATGTGTTGGTGTAATGACAATTTTCACTTTTTTAAGAAAAAAGCTAGCTAGGCCATGGATTTGCTAAAATTAGTTAACAGCTAGTACAAAATGTACTTTAACTACACATAAATAAATAAATAATGTGTAAATGTAATGTTTAGTTATAAATAAATAAATAATGTGTAAATGTAATGTTTAGTTGTAAATAAATAAATAATGTGTAAATGTAATGATTTGTTGTAAATAAATAAATAATGTGTAAATGTAATGTTTAGTTGTCAATAAATAAATAATGTGTAAATGTAATGTTTAGTTGTCAATAAATAAATAATGTGTAAATGTAATGTTTAGTTGTAAATAAATAAATAATGTGTAAATGTAATGTTTAGTTGTAAATAAATAAATAATGTGTAAATGTAATGTTTAGTTATAAATAAATAAATGAATAATGTGTGAATGTAATGTTTAGTTATAAATAAATAAATAAATAAATAAATAAATAATGTGTAAATATAATGATTTGTTGTAAATAAATAAATAATGTGTAAATGTAATGTTTAGTTGTCAATAAATAAATAATGTGTAAATGTAATGTTTAGTTGTAAATAAATAAATAATGTGTAAATGTAATGTTTAGTTATAAATGATTAAATAATGTGTAAATGTAATGTTTAGTTGTAAATAAATAAATAATTTGTAAATGTAATGTTTAGTTATAAATAAATAAATAATGTGTAAATGTAATGTTTAATTGTAAATAAATAAATAATGTGTAAATGTAATGTTTAGTTGTAAATAAATAAATAATTTGTAAATGTAATGTTTAGTTATAAATAAATAAATAATGTGTAAATGTAATGTTTAGTTATAAATAAATAAATAAATAATGTGTAAATGTAATGTTTAGTTGTAAATAAATAAATAATTTGTAAATGTAATGTTTAGTTATAAATAAATAAATAATGTGTAAATGTAATATTTAGTTATAAATAAATAAATAATGTGTAAATGTAATGTTTAGTTGTAAATAAATAAATAAATAATGTGTGAATGTAATGTTTAGTTATAAATAAATAAATAAATAAATAAATTAATTAATTATGTGTAAATGTAATGTTTAGTTATAAAGAAATAAATAATGTGTAAATGTAATGTTTAGTTGTAAATAAATAATGTGTAAATGTAATGTTTAGTTGTAAATAAATAAATAATGTGTAAATGTAATGTTTAGTTGTAAATAAATAAATAATGTGTAAATGTAATGTTTAGTTGTAAATAAATAAATAATTTGTAAATAGAATGTTTAGTTGTAAATAAATTAATAATGTGTAAATGTAATGTTTAGTTATAAATTAATTAATAATGTGTAAATGTAATGTTTAGTTGTAAAGTACTGCCGTACTGATGTAAACAGTAATGACTCTATGTACTGTAATGTACTCTATGATCAGGAGCAATACACGATTCAGCTACTCCCATTTACACACATTAACATGTCACTCCTCACTCATGGCTGACATGTGATCCTTTGTGAGTATTTGTTTCCATGGTTACAACATAAACAAGTGCTACCTTTAAATAATACCCTGCAGAAGTCATACACTGTTGCGGTAATGATAATAATGTTTGGGATGATAATATATTGATCAGAAGTTTAAGTTTTTATGAAACTCATATTGTGATCTTTTTCATAAATTGATCACTTTTTAGTATTTTATTGAGACCCAGAAGTTTTAAAGTCTGGGTTTTGGACAATGCCAAAGTAGCAATTGATGTTTAAATTATTATAAAAAATGGAAATCATAATTATTTTGGTGTGTATTTTTTTGGTGATGAAAGGAATGATCTTTTTAATACCTAAAATATTTGTTTTTTAATGAAGTAATTTTAACAGAAATTTATAACCTAGGTACATAAAAGTTCCCCTAATTGAAGAATCACCCAAATATATATACACACCATCACCACTTATTCACCAGTGTTCATCTTAAATGGAGCTGTGCTTATCAGTATCTCTCTATGTTGCCTTGACTGTTAGAGATCACTCAAGCGATGATATCAAGTGTTTCATTAAGGAAACCCTGACCTAGAATCAGGTCCTTCTGGTGTAAGTGGTACACCTGTCTGCGTTGGGTCTATTATCAGAAGATTGCATGTGTGTAGTGGCGTCACAGTCATTCATGATGAGGCATCAAATGAAGAGAGAGGGCCAGTCAGGAAGGTGATGGTTTATTGAAAGCATGGTTCCAGAATGCAGGCCACCTTAGATGGAGCAGTGGTTACGTTCCAGTATATGTAGAAGTCCTTGAATGTAACTGCTGTATCTTTTAAGGTGGAACAGAAAATGTCAATAAGAAAAAAACTTGGAGACATTTGTTACACATGTGCTTTCCACAGTCTTGCCTCTTGGACTGTAAAACATTCCTGAAATTTGGAAAATATTGCAGTCACTTGTTCTTCAACTGGGGCAGGTACGCGACTCCTAACTAGTAAACTACATCAGCTGAGATGGACTGGACAGCAGGAGGTGAATGAAGTTCACTCACTCATACAAATGATTGAATTCAGGTGTTCCAACCACCTCCATGGTCTCAGATGTATAAAACCAAGCAGCTAGTGCATGCAGACTTCTACACACATTAGTGAAAGAATGGGGTGCTCTCAGGAGCTCAGTGAACTCCAGCGTGGTGCAGTAATAGGACACCACCAGTTGTGAAATTTCCTCACTACTAAATATTCCACAGTGAACTTGTCTTCCAGATTATTGCCCCACATAGAGACACGTTACCTTCTGGGGCATCAGAATCATAGTGCTAGCCATAAGCATCTCCTGAGTTCCTGAATGACTGTCATCAGGGTGGACATGTTGTACCAATAGCCCAAATAAGCCCCTGTTAGCAGATGTAACAGAACTGGAGGTCAATGTTCTCCAAGTCACACGAAGCACCCTCACACCTCCCCCAGATGTGCCCAGTAATGTACTGTTAACAGCAGTGAAGAGATGTGAGTGCGTTTCATGTGACTTGAATGTAGACCTTCACTATCCCAGCATGGTAGCTTTGTGAGAAAGGGGAAAACCTAGCCACTGGATAGGAATTAGCTGGGGGGGAAAACCTCAGGGGGTGTTTTCACTGCAACTTTCAGAAAACAAGAATTGACCCAAATGGGAACCAATAGAAAATGGTTGGTATAGTTTTATTGATTTATTTTTTATTTAACCAGGAGGTCCCTTGAGATTAAAATCTCTTGTGAAGTGGCTTATGCTAAATTACACAAGGGTTGAGTACCTTCACCTACCTGTGAACAGGTAAACTGTAACACTACCTTCACCTACCTGTGTACAGGTAAACTGTAACACTACATTCACCTACCTGTATACAGGTAAACTGTGACACTACCTTCACCTACCTGTGTACAGGTAAACTGTAACACTACATTCACCTATCTGTGTACAGGTAAACTGTAACACTACCTTTACCTACCTGTATACAGGTAAACTGTAACACTACATTCACCTACCTGTATAAAGGTAAACTGTAACACTACATTCACCTACCTGTGTACATGTAAACTGTAACACTACATTCACCTACCTGTGTACAGGTAAACTGTAACACTACATTCACCTACCTGTGTACAGGTAAACTGTAACACTACATTCACCTACCTGTGTACAGATAAACTGTAACACTACATTCACCTACCTGTGTACAGATAAACTGTAACACTACATTCACCTACCTGTGTACAGGTAAACTGTAACACTACATTCACCTACCTGTGTACAGATAAACTGTAACACTACCTTCATCTACCTGTATACAGGTAAACTGTAACACTACCTTCACCTACCTGTATACAGATAAACTGTAACACTACCTTCACCTACCTGTATACAGGTAAACTGTAACACTACATTCACCTACCTGTGTACTGATAAACTGTAACACTACATTCACCTACCTGTGTACAGGTAACTGTAACACTACATTCACCTACCTGTGTACTGATAAACTGTAACACTACCTTCACCTACCTGTGTACTGATAAACTGTAACACTACCTTCACCTACCTGTGTATACAGGTAAACTGTAACACTACCTTCACCTACCTGTGTACTGATAAACTGTAACACTACCTTCACCTACCTGTGTACTGATAAACTGTAACACTACATTCACCTACCTGTGTACAGGTAAACTGTAACACTACCTTCACCTACCTGTATACAGGTAAACTGTAACACTATCTTCACCTACCTGTGTACTGATAAAATGTAACATTACCTTCACCTACCTGTGTACAGGTAAACTGTAACACTACCTTCACCTACCTGTATACAGGTAAACTGTAACACTACCTTCACCTACCTGTATACAGATAAACTGTAACACTACCTTCACCTACCTGTATACAGGTAAACTGTAACACTACCTTCACCTACCTGTGTACAGGTAAACTATAACACTACCTTCACCTACCTGTATACAGGTAAACTGTAACACTACATTCACCTACCTGTGTACAGGTAAATTGTAAATTGTAGCTAGTACTGTAACAATGCAATCAGTTAACTGAATTGTTGTATTGGTCATGTTATGCCCCAGCAGTAGTACAAGTCTTATTCGGCTAATCTTGCTTGCTGGTTCACCTTAATTTAACTAGAACTACTAAAACTAGAACCAACTAGAAATTCTGTTGGTTCCTGTTTTGTCGAGTTCTTGTTTTTGAATGAGCAATAGATAACAGCCCTTAGCGTTAACAGTTCCCTCTAGGCCAACAGACGGGCTCGTGCACTTACCTACCGAGCACGTCTTCAAGTTTTCAGGCTTGAAAATCTGTGTTTCATACTCAGCAATCCTACAGCTGTATCTCAATACGTTGGGGGTCAACGTAGTGAAGTACAAATACTTCATTACATTACCTAAGTAGAAATGTTGGTTATTTATACTTTATTGGAGTAATTATATTTTAGCTGACTTTTTACTACTAGTCCTTACATTTACACTCCATTATCAGTACTTTCGACTCCTTACATTTACACTCCATTATCAGTACTTTCTACTCCTTACATTTATACTCCATTATCAGTACTTTCGACTCCTTACATTTACACTCCATTATCTGTACTTTCTACTCCTTACATTTACACTCTATTATCAGTACTTTCTACTCCTTATATTTACACTCCATTATCAGTATTTTCCACTCCTTACATTTACACTCCATTATCAGTACTTTCTACTCCTTATATTTACACTCCATTATCAGTATTTTCTACTCCTTACATTTACACTCCATGATCAGTACTTTCTACTTCTTACATTTACACTCCATTATCAGTACTTTCTACTTCTTACATTTACACTCCATTATCAGTACTTTCTACTCCTTACATTTACACTCCATTATCAGTACTTTCTACTCCTTACATTTACACTTCATTATCAGTACTTTCTACTCCTTACATTTACACTCCAATATCAGTACTTTCTACTCCTTACATTTACACTCTATTATCAGTACTTTCTACTCCTTATATTTACACTCCATTATCAGTATTTTCCATTCCTTACATTTACACTCCATTATCAGTACTTTCTACTCCTTATATTTACACTCCATTATCAGTATTTTCTACTCCTTACATTTACACTCCATTATCAGTACTTTCTACTCCTTACATTTACACTCCATTATCAGTACTTTCTACTTCTTACATTTACACTCCATTATCAGTACTTTCTACTTCTTATATTTACACTCCATTATCAGTACTTTCTACTCCTTACATTTACACTCCATTATCAGTACTTTCTACTCCTTACATTTACACTCCATTATCAGTACTTTCTACTTCTTACATTTACACTTCATTATCAGTACTTTCTACTCCTTACATTTACACTCCAATATCAGTACTTTCTACTCCTTACATTTACACTCTATTATCAGTACTTTCTACTCCTTACATTTACACTCCATTATCAGTACTTTCTACTCCTTACATTTGCACTCCATTATCAGTACTTTCTACTCCTTACATTTACACTACATTATCAGTACTTTCTACTCCTTACATTTACACTCCATTATCTGTACTTTCTACTCCTTACATTTACACTCCATTATCAGTACTTTCTACTCCTTACATTTACACTCCATTATCAGTACTTTCTACTCCTTACATTTACACTCCATTATCTGTACTTTCTACTCCTTACATTTACACTTTATTATCAATACTTTCTACTCCTTACATTTACATTCCATTATCAGTACTTTCTAATCCTTACATTTACACTCCATTATCAGTACTTTCTACTCCTTACATTTATACTCCATTATCAGTACTTTCTACTCCTTACATTTACACTCCAGGTGGGCTAGTACTTTAAGTAGTTCTGAAAGCAGTGCTTTTATACTTTTACTGGATTAAAAAGCTTCAGTTAATACTTTAACTTCTACAGAAGTATTTTAAACCCTAGTATCTATACTTCTACCTGAGTAATGAATGGGAATACTTTTGACACCTTTGTACGTTGGTGTAATCTTAACTTGTTCTCTGAAGTCGTATCTTATTCCTAATGTTCTTACATCATGCTCAAAATCCCAACTTGTGTAAAGTCTGTGATCATTTATGCTTTAGTCTTTCATTTACCTATTATACAACACTTCGGTCAACGTCTGCTGATTTGAAATGTGTTTGGAAGTCAATCAGACTTTCTGTTATGTCACCAAAACTCTCACTTCTTGTATGTCTGGTAAAAAAGATAACTCAGTAACTGTTCAAAGAAAATCAAGCATCTCTAAACGACAACTTTACAGGAGAGATCAAAAACCTTCTTCACTTTCAATGTAAGTCAATGGAACCAGAATTTTTTGCAAGCAATTTTGGAGCATTTCTATTGGTCCTTTTATCATGAAACTGTCATACAGTGTTAGCAGCAGCTGTCGTGTTTATATGATGCAGAAAAATTCAAATTAGAATAGAAAAAATAGAGACGCATGCTTTAAACCATATAGCATAGGCTTATGCCAACAAATGTCAGCTGTTAAAACATAATTTTGAAATGCAATGACTAAAATTGGTGTAGCCTTAATGACAGCTGACGCTTGTGGCCTTCATAGATGTTAAATAAGAGCTCCACCAATTTTTGCATGTAATTCTAATTGCAAACCAAGTCATTTGATGTGTAACAGTAGTCAGATCTGTTTACAGTGGTGGTGAATGGAACCAGACGTCCACCTCTGAATGGTTAGACATATACATGCTGCCTGCTAGCATTGTTTTATAATCAAATTTCGGCCTAAAATGTATTTTAAACCATTCATTTTTATCTATTCAGGGTGGAGGGTGTACATGCGGATGGAATGAAGATAAATGACTATCTTAGCATTTATCAACATATCATATAAACACTCAGAAGATGTGCATATATTCGCTGGTGGTTTTTCTAGTAAATGAAAATAAAATCTATTTTTGTGCTGTAGACATGGTGATGCCTGGTTCCCATCACTGCCACTGTAAAGATATCAGAGTCTGTAAGCTTCTCTACAGTGAACCAATGTGTTTTTGTCTCAACCTCTAAATTATTCAGAATTCTTAAAAAATGGGTGGAATTTTCCTTTTAATGTAGGTCATAATAACAGGCCATTGTCATAAAAGACTTATGTAGGTGTAATGTCTTATGGATTCCAAGTGTTGCTGAATACTCCGCAGACTTCCGTAGACAGGTTTTAGCTGCTGTGGGGACAAACGTGTAACCGATACATATAGATTAGATTCATTAGGGGCCCCGACAGTTGTGTGCAAAAGTTTGGGCACATCTGGTCAAATTATAGGTTTTAATGACTTTCTATATGAATGTATAGAGATATCTACTTCTATACATTTTAATACACACATACTGATTATTTACTGAATTTAAATTTATATATATATATATATATATATATATATATATATATATATATATATATATATATATATATATATATATATATATATATATATAAACATAAAATGTATTGTACTGTTTTCTAAAAGGTTAAGGTTATTTTTAATAATAAAAATACAGATCAGTCAAAGTTAGACATCTTAACTCTTCAGTACAGGGACTGTGCTGCCCTCTGCTGGAGAAACAGTGTACATGTGAATTTAGCTGTAGAGCATTTCTAATCATCTGTTAATAGGGCTAGACTTAATTGTGACATTACTACACCACTTGACCAGTAAATCAAAATAATAACAGTGTAATAAACCCAATAATGTCCATATGTCCTCTGTTCGATATGTTCTCCAACCTTCTCTAACCAAAAATCTGAATATCTTTTCAAAATGGGTCAAACTAGGCATCTAAAAAGTGTGTTTTTTATATTAAATGTAA
>CM038708.1:9044017-9049017 GCA_021613375.1 Megaleporinus macrocephalus
AATGTTTTACCTCTACTCCAGTATATTAGTAACTAAAGGAATTTACTTTTACCTCAGATATATTTTAGTCATTCATTTTTAGTTATTGATTCTTTTTTGGTGTGGAAGTAGTTATAACTTCATGCATAACACTAAGAAGCTAACAAATTTGATCATAATTTTATTAACATGGAGTAAACATGAATGTTGTAATGTTCTAAATTTCTGTATAGCATTCCAGACCCATTAGAACAGTTCATTATAAGTTACCAAGTTACTTATAATGAATCTACTTCAATATAGTAGTGAGTAAAGGAATTTACTTTAAACCCAGCAATATTTAAGCCATTCATATCTAATTACTGATTCTTTTATCGAGTATAAGTAGTTATAACTTCATGTGTAACACTTTTAAAGCTAATGAATTAGATTATAATGTTAATAAAATGGAATAAACCTGAATGTTCTAATTTTGTGTATAGCATTCTGGCCTGTTACAACAGTTGTTACCAAGTCAGTTCAAATGAATCTACTCCAGTATATTAACGAGTAAAGGAATCTGCTTTTTTACCCAGTTACTCTGTTTTTAAAACTTATGGATTTGTACTCCACTGAGTATTTTTTCATAGTAATATTTTCATTTCTACTCCAGTATAGTGATAAATAAGGAAATCTACTTTTAATCCAGCAATATTTTAGCCATTCACATTTAGTTACTGATTCTTTTTTTTGTAGAAGTAGGTATAACTTCATGCATAAAACTTTTAAATGTAACAAATTATGGTTATAATGTTAATAAAATGAAATGAACATGAATGTTATAAAGCACTTAAACAAGATTCTCTATAGCATTCCAGAGCCATCAGAAAAGTTGTAAGTTAGTTAAAATGAATCTACTCCAGTATATTAGTGTATAACACAGTGGACCACGTACACACACAAAGAAACCCTACACACAGAAAATATATATATTTTTTTTCAGTGCAACATAATGTGCAGTATTTTTCCATTACCCCTGCGCAATTATGGGGCAATGTGCATTTATTTGTAAATATATTCTTAAAAGTTCTTGACTTTATATTATTTATATTATATATACTGTACTGTTTGTTTGTGTTGTATGTACTGATTGCCTTGCTATGCTTTTACTGATGAAACACTGAATTCCCCCACAATTGGACTAATAAAGGATTATCTTATAAAATAATCATCCATTTACTGCCAATTTACAATATTGTTATTTTATATACTCTAGCTTATACAATGTCAATAGAAAGGAGTTTTAGTTGCATTGTTAAATACCTCACACACTGTTTACCTGTTTACATAGGGGTAGTAACTAAATATATACACTCCAGTACATGTGCTTCAGTAAAATATTGATGGGCTTAATCTCTTTGACTTCTGCTGCAATATATTAGTGAGTAAAATAATCTACTTTTTATCTGATTACATTTCAGCTGTTCATATTTAGTTATATGTAGTTTGGTTATTCATTTTTTTATGATGTAATTTCTTATAGGTAGTTCATGCATAATACTTTAAAGCTAATGAATCTGATTATAATGTTAATAATATGGAATAAACATAAGTGCTGTAACATTTTTCTGCGTAGCACTCCAGACCCATCAGGGGTGCGTTTCCCACTAACGATTGATCGTAGTGATTTAGGAACAACTTTAAGAAAGACATAGCTTTAAGAACCCCAATTTTGCGAGTGTTTCCCAAAAGCCTTTTTAGTCTCAAAACTTACAAACTATTTGAAGTAGCTCTGAATTACATTCGTAATTTTAAACATGTTCTTAAGTATGAAGTTATTAAGTACTTAACGTTATGAACGATTTGGGAAACGCACCCCAGAACAGTTGTTACCAAGTTAGTTAAAATGAATCTATTCCAGTACATTAGGAAACTGCTTTTTTACTCAGTTACTCTGTTTTGAAATACTCTGCTAAGTATTTTTTAATATTAATACTTCTACTCTAGTATGGTAGTGAGCAATGGAAACTACTTTCTACTTGACATTTCATCTGTTCATATTTAGTTAGATTTAGTTTAGTTATTTAAGTACTCATACTAATTGTAGTTATAACTTCATATATTATACTAATATATTATACATATATTACAGCTAATGGATTTGATTATACTGTTAATAACATGGAATAAACAAGAATGTTGAAATGTTCTATGATGAGGTTCTGTAATATTTTCTACAAAGCATGGTGCATATGTAAAATGTGTAGAACATATAATAATATAGTATAATAATCATGTTTCTTTATATTAAGGTGCCTTTATTTGGTTGTAAGCCTACCATGTTCTGTAAATGCATGGCCTTTGGTGACCTGGCCCACCCTTTCAGTAGCACCGAGCGGTGGTTCTCATCTACTATGTTCAGTAAAAGAGCATTTGCTTAATACTCTTGCCGTAGACACCACAGTTAACACTTATACATGGGTTTTGCAGTAAAACTACAGCCCCTAGTGGTTCGTACTGGCATTACAAGGTGTTCATTAAAAGTCAGTAAGAAATCCAATTACTTTCAATTTGAGAAATATAATAATTTTAAAGAAATATAAAGCTCATAAGTATGATGAAAAGTAACAGAATTTAATACGCCCCCCCAACAGTGATCAGTTCAGTAGTTCCTGAATGGAATCATCTCACACAATGACCACAGTTTAAGGCTAGCCAGCTAAAACTAAGCAAACTTGGCCATAAAACCAATTGATTCAAACCCTTAAAGGGTACTTAATTGCTTGTTCATGATTCCTATGATTGACTCCTTCAATGCTGGTCATCCTGTTTCTTTTTCAGCTTCAACTGTTGTTCCAAGCATACATATGTTTCCCAATGATCGTGATATGTCCAGACCTCGCTAGAAAAAACAGCACAGACTGCATAGCTGGTCAGTTTGGTTATCTGAGTCATTAGTGAGGGGCCATCCAAGGTACTCCCTAAAGTCTATACCATCAGCGAAGTTCAAAGATATCATTATTTTTCATGTCTCACGTGTTTATTGTCCAGCTTTCACTTCCATAAAGAACCGCAGACTGAACCACAGACTGAACTTTGTTTGTAAAGACACTTAATTACAATTGAAAATCCTTTGAAGCTCCTTCATCCTTGTTCTGAAGGTGTAACCCCAACCATGGCTGGAGTACTGACCGGGCCAGTGGGGCCTGGCCCAAAATATTTTGCGATGCCTGTCAACATTTATGATACGATATATTTTTTATTTCTGAGGGCCCTCCATTTTACGGATTCTCTGACTTTTAGGGGGCCCTAGCCATGCTTTTGGGGGCTCTAGATATACTTTTGGGCCCCTTATGAAAATGGACGAGGTGTTCTGGCACTGCTTTGACTTCGACTTCTGGCTATTAGGGGTCCTAGGAAAGAGGGGGCATCATTTTAGAGGGCCCTGGTTATGAGAGCCCCTACCAGGGGGCTCTAGAGAAGAGCAGGGCATACCATTAGAGGGCCCTTGATCACAAGGGGCGTGGGTTGGGAGGGGGGCCAGACTATCCTTAATCCGCCCTTGACCCCAACCCCCCACCACCCCACCTCCACCTTGGAAATTACTACCTACACGGATGCTGTACGAGTTAACGTGCAATTCACTCGACCGACACACACACACACACACACACACACACACACACACACTGGCAGGAGCTCTGGCTTCCATCAGTGTAGCTTATTGTGGTGCAGCAGTGCAGGTCCAGCTGGAAGCTGTCTGAGTGTCTATAATCCATTATCGGGCCAAATGGACGCTCTCCTCGAGAGCCCTCCGAATCTAAACAAGCTCCGCGCACTCCAATCTCTCACGTGGTGAGTCAGCAGGAATGTCCAGCCTGACACACATAACACACCAGCCTCTAATGCAGGGAAGTCCACGGAGGCCGGAGATCTAACAGGGGCCTAAGTATGTTAGAGCTGTTTCAAAGTGGATGGGCCGGGACCACCTCAAACCAAGCACCCTCCTCACAGCTTTCTCAAAGTGGCCCAATCAAAACGTACACAGGTGTTCAAAGTAGATATAGTTGATTAGTCAAGACAGGCTTGGTGTCTGAAGTTTGATTCTGTAGTTTTGCATTGGAGCTGGTGGACAACACACAATAGAGGCCACAGTAGAGCCACCAACATCTGGCAACATCTCTCACTCTGACTGAGAACCTATGAGATGGTTGAAACTCTACATCTCTACCTCCTGAACTAGAACATTTATGAAACATGTTCAAGCCCAGCTTCTTGTTAGATCTGGTCATAAAGCCTCATATATCCGGGGTTGACCAGAGAAGGACGGTCACTCTGTCTTTATCCGGGGTCGACTAGAGGAGGGCGATCACTCTCTCTCTATCCGGGGTCGACCAGAAGAGGACGTTCACTCTCTCTCTATCCGGGGTCGACCAGAGGAGGATGGTCACTCTCTCTCTCTATCTGGGGTAAAGCAGAGGAGGATGGTCACTCTCTCTCTATCCGGGGTCGACCAGAGGAGGATGGGTTCCTCCCTTGAGCCTGGGTTCCTCTCAAGGTTTCTTCCTCTCACAGAGGGGGTTCTTCCTGCCACTGTGGCCTCTGGCTTGCTCTAGAGGGGGCTTGGACCTGGATACCCTTTCTTACGTGTATATGCTTATGAATGGCTGCTGTTTTCTTTCTATCCTTCTTCTTCTTCCTCTTTTTCATGAACTGCTTTTCTGTAAAGCTGCTTTGAGACTGTTTGTAAAAAGCGCTATACAAATAAATGCTGATTGATTAACTGATTAACTTACAGCTGTCCGGTTAGCATCGTGCACTCCTGATGGCTCTGCTGAAAAGACCTGCATGATATCCGAGCTGATCTGTTGCTGGGTCACCCGGTGTGGTCATGCTGGTTGACCAGCGAACTGGCATCTGAAATACAACATAGTGCTGCTGTAAAGGTAGCTTTTTATAGATAGGAGGGTTTTTGTCCAAAGAAAAACATGTATGTCCATTTTTTACTTTTATTTTTCTACAACATTTGAATGGGACAGCTG
>CM038708.1:9054017-9074017 GCA_021613375.1 Megaleporinus macrocephalus
ACTCTTCCTGAGGTAATGACTGTCCTCCTGTCTGTTGAACGCTGTTGGAGGACTGACCATCAGGGCCTCCTCACCCATCACCAGCCAGCTCTCCTGTCCATCTGTGCCAACTGCTACACCCTCAGTTACATCACTGTACCATCCAGATGCACCAGCATTGAGATAGGATGGGACTGTTTCAGCTCACGCCCACTTTACATGAAGACTCAGTCAGAGACTGCCTCAGTCAGAGACTGCCTCTACCAGAGACTGCCTCAGTCAGAGACTGCCTTTATCTGTGCATCTTCGAAAGCTTTGCTATCCAGATTTCAAACAGAGACTCTTTTCTTTAGTGTTTAGTTTATTAAACTGTAAATACTGTTTGATCAGAGTAGGACGGGTCTCCTCTTGTGAGTCTTGGTTCCTCCCAAGGTTTCTTCCTCCAGTTGAGGGAGGTGTTCTTGCCACTGTTGCCTCTGGCTTGCTCACTGGGGGAAATATGTTGTAACTGTCTGTTTTCAAACTTCTGTAAAGATGCTTAGAGACAACATCGTTGTAAAAGCGCTATATAAATAAACTTGACTTGACTTGACATTAGGTAGTTCCATTACTTATAGCATCATCCCAACATCACACTACCTCCACCATGCTTCACTGTTGGTTTGATGTTCTTGCTATGAAATGCTGCATTAGCTTTACAACAAATGTTGTCCTCCCAAAAGTTTAACATCGCTGTGCAGGAATTCTAGATGACTATTGTTTGCAGAACTGCTTTAGTTTAGGCACACTTATGGCAAATGTGAAACAAGCCCTTATGTGATTATCATTTTGCGAATTTCTGGGATAAGTCACTGATCTGCTCTTGGATAGCGTTTTATTAGGCCACTTCCGTAAAGATTCAATACTCTTGTAAGTTTTCTCCATTTAAAGATAACAGCTCTAACTTTAAGTTGCAGAGTCCTAGAAATGGCTTTGCAAACCTTTCCGTATTGTTATGTTTTAGAAATACTTCTGGAATACTGTGGGCTTTGTTTGGAGAATGTTGACCAGAAGCTTTCTGGCCCAGTAATCAAATCTGGGTGTGTCTAGTTTAGTTTATCCCGATTAGCCAAAAAATATTCATAGGCTAAATGAGCAAGTAAATAGGGGCAGTTACTTTCCACACCCTGTTGAAATGCTTTTAATTAATAATAATACTTTTCTTTAATTGAATGATACAATCATTTAAGGTTGTCTTTGTCTTTCTAGCAAATTAGTTCACTGTTTCAAATGATTAAGGGCTCAGATATTAGATAATATGCAATGATTTTATTTTATTATGTTGCATTGCTGTACAAAGAAAACCATGTATGATCATTTTTGTCAATTTTCATGTTTCTATGTAATGCGAACACGACTGCTGTCGTTTACATTGTGCGAAAATGTCACAATGAATGGACCAATAAAAATGCTCCAAAATAGCTTGGAAATAATTCTGGTTCCATTGACTTACATTAAAAGGTGAGACAGGTTTTGGTCTCTCCTGGAAAGTTGGCATTGAGGTACTTGTATTTCTTTGGACAACAATGATATACAAAATCATTTACAGTATATTTTCGATTGGGGGGTGTAGGTTCTAAACCCTAACCTCTTAATCGACACTAAATTACACTAAATTTAAAACTGTGACTATAATACAATTTATTGTTATTTATTATTATTATTAATTTCTTTTTTTTGGGGGGGGAGATTCGAAAAGTTTGGTCACATAATTGTTTTAAAGTTAATGCGTCCCAAGGTCTGAAAGATCATCCTTTAATCAATTCCAAAATTTCCAAAATTAGATTTTTTGCGTTTGATTTTGGAGGCTTAGTGAAATAAGGATTTTAAGAACACATAGATTTCATCATATTCCAACCAAACGCCTGACCGACTGTGTAGTATTGCTCACCTTGACCCTTAGGCCTCGGCCTGAAGTGCAATACATTCGGCTGCAGATAAATATTTGCGCTGAAGTTTTCAGAGGGGGTGGTTTTAACAGTTTGGGGGCGGGGCATAGGCTTCCATCGTGACTCAGCAAACTAGATAGTGGTGGTAGCCTAGCGCTAGCTAGCTGTTTCTCCAGCTAGCATCGCCACAGCGGGCGGAAATGATCATACTGTTAACCCTGCCCACTTAGAGGGAAAATATGATTGGTCAGTTTTACTGTTTGAAATTGGTATGGTGCTGAATTGTAACTGCCTGGCCCCCTCTGTATATGAACGGCGGGACCACCAATGACGGTTGCCATGACGGTTCCCCACTGACTGCTCATGAACGCATTATTGTTGCTCCCTCCAATGATCTCCATGAACTGAACACAACATGCTTTGCCGTTACAATAGGAATACAAAACGTGTTCCTGGACAAATCTGGCAACGGGAGCACATCCTTGGTTCCGCAGGCAGTCGAGCCTCATTGTTCTTGCAGAAATCGGAATGAAAAAAAACAAAAAGTCCACATGGCTGCGATAAGAGTATTTGGATGCTTGTGTTTATTCCAGGGCCTCCGAACGAACAATGAAAACAATGAGTCCGCGCTCGCATCAGGAAAGCAATAACTGGAATATGATTGTAATAAAATTTGTCTGAATGAGTGATTGGGAGAGACCCACTGGCACGGGCCAGCCCCTGTAAACAGATGGGGCAGATAAGGGCAGCGATTATTTGGGCTACCTGGTCGAGGTGCAGCCCAGTGTGTGTGTGTATGTGTGTGTGTGTGTGTTTTTCTCCAGAATCTGTGAGAACTCCTCGGAGGATGCGTTCTCTCCAAACACTCGCTGGGTGGGATGGGTGCGTGGGTGCGCGAGGGACGACTGCACACACAGGCCAGGAGTCATGCGCTCTGTTTATTTAGAGATTGTTTGAATCTGAACTTGTGCTTTTTTCTCGGCTGACGTTGCGCAGACAGTTTTCACATTGTTCTAATGTCAGCCCGTAACTGCACTGCTGCAGCACACTCTCTGGCCATGCAACAATCGTCGCAGCTGCTTTTGCAGCTGCATTTGCGGTTGTGTTTACAGTTTTTTTTCCAATTGCTAAAACACGATTTTGTAAACTAGGCTGGTTTAATCAAAAATATTTAACACCATTCACAAAAACCACATACCCTAACTGCAAAATACCTCATATATCCTTAGAAATGAAGCTCTGCAACCAGAACTACATACAGCATCATCAAAATCAAACTTTTGCACCAACTGGCACACACTTCATTCATACTACCAGATTTTTGTCTAACCCACTACACACTGCTGGGCGTAATGAAAAGCACTCTTATCTTAAGCAAGCTCTGCTATAATACTAAAACAGTCCAGATTGTTCACATTCACAGAAATATTTGCAGGTACACACACACTGATGTTTTTTTACTTTTCACCAAACAAGTGCAACATAAGCCCAGCAGATATATTTACATAGGAGTGAACAAAAATAAAAATTTTGGTTACATACATGTACTCCAGTCTAAATGTCTGGACGACAGAGGCGAGAGTTAAACGCCTCAGGTTGGGCTGCACTCTCTGTCCAGCCTCTCACATCGTCAGCACATGGTTGATGAAATGGTTAACATAAGGTTTATCAGATTTCATTTGAAAGTTGTTGTTCTCTTTGGCCATGAACTCCTCTACCAGCTCTACCTCTCACTCTACCGTCCTCTCTCATTCTCACCCTCCCTCTTCCTCACTCTGCAACGTCTTCCATTGTTGTTGTATAGTAAGGTGCTCACCTGTGGTGTTTTTATAGAGCTTACTTCCTGATTGAAGTTGTAACAGTTAACCGTTGAGGTGTTCGGGGCCCGGTGGTACATATATTTGTCAATTATCTCCAGTAGTGTCATTTTGAATGGCAGTGTTTTGATGTGGCAAACATGTGACTTTGTGTGAGATTGGTGTGTGTTGTGTAGAGAAGTGTGTTCAGTGTGTTTAAAAAGAGCCATTCTATGTTGCTAAATGTGTGTAAAGCAGAAAACGAGTTTAGAGTTGTGGGGACTTGAGAAGAGCTTTTGCTCTCTGTGTGTCAGTAGAAATAATTCTGCTATGCATGTCATTTTAGTGTCTTAGCAACTGGAAATAACTAAATGCAAATGGTCATGTCCAACTGTCTGCTGTTTTTTGCATTATCAATTGCTTATGTCACGTTAATCAAAATGTGTTCTACTGCTTGTCTGTTGAATTGTCTTACCTTCCAAAACATTTCGGCTTTAGGTCATTGTCTAGGTCATTACATGCAAAAGTGCTGAACATATTATCATAATCTCTCAGGCAGAATTTGTACATTTCTATAAAGAAAAATTTTGGGACATTTTCGGAATTTTTTTTATAGACATTTATTATTATTTTCATTATTATAGTCATTATTTTCCATAATATCAATCTGTAGTCTGGACACACAGTAGGATATCACAGCAGATTCCTGCAGAGGCTGGATTAGACACTTCTCGAAATTCTTTCCAGGGAAGCAGCATGATGTATAGAAAAGAAAGCACTCTAAGTTTTTGTCTCAGGTTGTTTTCAATGTTTAAAGTAAGTTTCTAATTGTGTAGTTTGTGTTATTGAGTTCTGCTAAACAGTCGCCTGTCGTTCCTGAATCTCTATCTAATTTTGTTTGTCAAAAAATTGCAGTGCGAACAACACAGTAAAAGAATATTACTGTATAAATTTGATTCCAGTCCAGTTTCTTGCTGTCAGTCTCCCACATACAGTCATGTGTAAGTTTGTGTTCTGTGTAAGTTTGTGTTTTGTGTGTAACACACACAGTTTTAATTGATGTGCCACAGAATGTATGGCGTTCTTGTAATCAAAAGCTAGTTTCTATCAGAGTATACTTACACTGTACACTGTTGCACTGATAACATGACTAAGTATTTTGACTAGCATGTTCATAGGCAATCACACACAGACTAGACATTCTGATGGCACTGACAAGTTCATTGACATAAATATTTGCTTTTGAGGCAAAAACAAAGGATCCTGAGTGAGGTACGTACTTTTGCAGGTATTTCATTGCGTTTTGCTGTTTGTACTGTTTTGAGAAATGCACTTGCAATGCCAATGTAAATCATGATGTGAGAAATCGACTGAGAAAAACTGTAACTGCACCTTACACTCACTGCACTGCTGCTGTCAGAATACTGTTTACATTCGCTACTCACACAAAAACACTATTGTTTACATTTGTTACTTGCAACTCGCACTTTATGGCTGCTGCTCTTCATACTTGCACATAAAAGCATACGTAACTTTTATTTTTATTTTTTTTATTTAACTATAATTTGATTTACTTTATCTTATATTATTATACTTTATATATTTTGTATATTTTTTGTTATGTTTATCTATTGGTAAATGAAGGAGAAGAAAAGTAAGAAATTCATTGTAAAGTGTAACTGTCTGTTTTTGCCATGCATATGACAGTAAAACTCTTGAATCTTAAATATTGAAATATGTCATTATCTGATACTTTTACCCCTCAGTCTCTCTTCATACAGCATAAAACATTCCCAGATTCCCTCCAGGATGTTAAACGTGGCTTCATTCAAACAACAATGAGTGCTTGTCTTTTAAAGTTGTGTATTAAAATGTTCAGAAGTGTGTTTTCTCTACACTCTTCTACATGTCTTATGACCGGGGGTGCCCAAACTTTTGCTTACAACTATATATTTGCATAAATATTTTTGACAGGATATAAAGAGCGGCTGTCGTGTTGAAATGATATAGAAAAATAAAAATGTATCAATATTGCACAATTTTCCAATTAAACAACTTTCATAAGACTAGTATATTATATAAAATATATTATATATTAAATAAAAAATGCTGGAGGTTTTTTTTGTATACATTACTGTGCAAAAGTTTTTGGCACCTAAGATTATGGTTTAAAGCCTTTAACTGATCAATAAGTGTATGTTAACCAGTAAGAACAGCAGATCTGATTAGAACAGATGTAAATAATCATATATACAATACAAAGTAACATAAATATCTTATAGTGAGAGAAGTAGATCATATCTTGAGCTTCAGTTTGAAGAACAAAGTTAGGTTCCAGATTTCTCCTGGACGTCCCAGACATTGTATGAATGTGTTCAGTTCCTTCAGCAGCAATCTTGATTTAGCTTAATGAAGTACTGAGCAGTCAAAGCAGGTATTAGATGAGAACTGTAAATAATACTGGGTTGTTTATAGAAGGAGAAGCTTTTTGAACAGCTACACATCCTTTCAGACCCCCCATGAACAGAAACATCTGTGGATGTTTTCAGATCTGAAGGTGGAGCTTGATGTTCTCGTCTCGGTCAAAGATGAAATGCTGTTTATGTGATGGGGACAGTGTTGGTGGTCCACTAGGTCTTCCAGTTGGTTGTAGTGGTAGTCCTATTTTTCTTTAGCTTTTTATAATTTTTTAAAACTCATTAAAAACATCTCCTGAAAAAGGAATAACTGACTGTTTTGAATACATATAAGGTGGTTTCTACATGTTGGTGTTTGTATTGCCAGTACAACCTCGCTGAACATCTCAATAACTCAACATCAGTCTTATTGGCTCCCATCACCATCCATTTCCACTGTATTACTACTTTTACTGACCCTCTTGGTGCTGCCTGTTGTACGACGTACCTTCCCATGTGGGCATCGTTCACCTTCTCTTTGGTTAACCACCAGACTTTGTTGTTGTTGGCTGAAAATACATAAGTTTGGTTCTGTTGGTTTATCTACTTTAATTTGTTGTACATAACCACATTACAGTGAATGTAAGAGTAGGAAATGAAGATGGTCAGTCCAGATAATTTCTCATCACGGCTGCTGTGTTTTTCGTATAGTTTCTTGTGCAAAAGTTTGAGCACCCTGGTCATATTCTATGCTGTTTTTGATTTTCTAAGTGTAAATCTAAGTGAACACATTTCCACACTTCTACACATTTTAATACACATGTTTATTTGAAATAATAACAACAACAACAACAACAACAAAACATAAAATGTGATCTTTGCAAAAGTTAGGTTTTAGATTTTTTTCCCAACTGATTAAACTTTAAACATAAACTTGTGCACTAAAATGTGCAGACTGATCCATGTAGAGGACAAGGTGACTTATTATTGTGTAGAAAATCAGTAAAATGTGTTATTTGCCCCTGTTTAAACATTTGTATACAACTGTATATTATTCCCAATGATAAAACATATTAAAGGATAAAAAATAGATGGAAATGATGATGTATAAATGAATCGTGATTGTTTTTCCAGATATAAACCCAAACAAACACCAGAGCAGGTCAGAAACAGGTACAAAATAAAATATATCAACAAAAAGTTCAAAATATGCAGTATTTTTTTGGCACTTTTATGCATACAATATATTGCAACACACACACACACATATATATATATATATATATATATATATATTTTTTTTTTTTTTTTAGGTATTTTGGGTCAGTGAAATAGAGTTCTATGAAAAAGAACAGCTCAAATATGCTATTAACTACATCTTCATCTCTGTAGATTTTTATTTTCCTACATAATTTGCACACAACAGCGAGTTCTTACACAATTACACAAAAACACGCTCCAAAGTAGTAGTAAGTAAACGTATGCTGATGTGTTCAAATTGTATATATATATACAATTGTATAAAATGCATCTATATATCTTCTCTATCTTTATATATAATACATAAATTTTATATAAATTAAAATATAATTGTAATGTAAGTCAATAGGACCAAACTATTTATATGTGTATAAATTTATACAAATATATATATACTATGTAATTCAATGACTAAATGACAACATGAATTGAATTTGCATTATAATACTTTTTTTATTATTTATTATTGAATTACACCAGTTTTAGACTTATAAGTTAAGTAGAAAGTGCAAATGAAACTCCAATCAAATATATTAAGGTTTCCTTGGGAATTTCGTGGTTATAATCAAGTCTGAATTATCATTATTTATTATTATTAATGATTTAACAGCATTTCTCCTCCAGGTCCTACTGAAATATTCACTTATGTTTTCTTTCACCCATTACTGAGTGTTTTCCCACTTAGCAACTGTTTCTCCTTTGCGTACTTTCAACTCTGCGTTTTCACTTCATCTCCAGCTTTGTGTATTCAAATCCGCACCTACATATTATGACTCCAAATGGAATTCGTGCTAACAGACTGGCTGGAAAAGCACTCGTTTCTGGCCATGAAGGGAGCGTGTTTTGTCTCCGCTATTTCTTATACCTACCTTTGCCGAGGAGCTTTCGACTTCAAAACAAACCCACCAAGGATAACATCTCTGAGGGAGAAGCCAATTTAGCCTGTCGGTTGTATATTTTCCTACCATTTACCAGAGCAGGAAAAGCACTCACATGTGACCCCACGGGCAGCGTCACACAGCAGAAAAAAGAAAGAAAAAAAAAGAAATATAATCAATCAACTAACAGGGTCCGCTGTCAATACTCGGCTAAATAGACCCACTTTAAGCTCAACAGCTACAACCAATGGTAGGCACAGACACAAATGACCCGAGGGCTTTGCCTCGGGTTGTTTTCTTGTGGGGATGACATAATTAGGACCAGTATGAACAAATATTGATTTAAAAATATATATATAAATAAACTTCAAGCAAATAAATGATCTTGCTTGGTAATTTGGAATTAGTTATTATTGTGCGGATACTCAGTTAACCTTCTGGGCTTTTTGGTGTACTGGTGGCTGTTAAAAAAAAAAAAATTATATATATACACTACCACTCAAAAGTTTAGGATCACTTTAGAATTTCATTTCATGGAATTTTCATGCAATTCACAAACAATATTATTTTATGCAATTCACAAACAATATTATTCATAATTAATGTAAGTGTATCAGATGATTTTTAAAGAATAAAAATGTTTGTATTAAAGTCTATTTTTGTATAGAGGCTTATTTTACATATAGTCCTATTATCAGCAATTCTCAGTCCTCTGTCTAAATCTCCTGGTACGACCACCAATCCAAGTTAAGGATGTTATTGGACTAATTGGTTGTTAGGACACTCTTGCTCAATTGTGATGCACAGCTGAAAAACATTCTACTAATAAGTGAGTATAAAAGGGAGAACAACATTCTAGGTTAGTTTAGTATCTGAAGATCAGCAGTTGATGGCTTGCTGACCGACTCAAAATGACCAGAAAGAAACAACTTTCTTTAGAGACCCGTCAGTCTATTGTTGTGTTAAGGAAGAAGATACTCCATTAAAACAAGAACATTTCACTGTGATCCCAAACTTTTGAGTGGTAGTGTATATATATATATATATATATATATATATATATATATATATATATATATATATATATATATATATATATATATATATATATATATATTGATTTTATGATGAAGGTAACAATAGAAATGCTTCGAAATAGCCTGGAAAAAAATCCATTACAATTAAAGAAGGTTTTTTGGGCTCTCCTCTAAAGTTGCCATTACTTGTTTTTCACTGGACAGCGACAATATATATATATATACAACATGCTAGACTTCCCTATTGCTGTGTTCAGTAAAGGAGCAATCACTTGAAGTGCTGTGTTTCCAATGCCTTCTTCTACACTGATGCTACACTGGTGTCAGAAGTGGTTGGTCAACACATGCAGAGGCCTTTGGCAGAATAAACACAAGAATGGATGACTTGGAGAGGCAGAAGCAGCCTGGGGAGGACTGACAACGAGGACAATGGAGGAAGCAGGACTGAAAAGCTGGTTGATGGTGGCATTGACTCCGCAGTGGTGCTTCAAGCGGTCATTGGCTTGCTGCTGTGTTCAATAACAGAGCATTCCTATAGGGTGCTATGTTGTTGTGACTTCTACGCCAACATCACAGTACATACAAAATTATTATTATTATTCGTCTTAATATTATTAGTATTACTACTCATTACTATCTCTGTATTGGCAGATAATTATTGTTATTTTTAAGCATAAGCATGTTTTAGGCATGTCAGAGGTAAGTTTTATTCATACATATTAATTTTTTTACTACTTTTACATCTCAAATAAGAAATATTATATATAATGTCTGGATTCAGGATGTTTTAACTTGTCAAGACCTAATCAGTCAGTCAATCAATCAATCAATCAATCAACCTTTATTTTCACTCAGAAACTCATTGAGGGCCCTCGTGACCCTCATTTTCAGCGCAACTTAAAGGAGAATCAAAGAAATGGACTTAAGCTAAATAAAAATAAATAAAACTTTGATCACCAAACTATTAGAAAGATTTCAACATAAAAAAGATAAACAGTCAAATTAACATAAGACTAATAAGCGATAAAACTAAGACTAACTAATCCGCCCCTGCATCATTTAGACCAGAACTGAAGTTGTTATTCACTCGTTCTGGTCTAAATGAGCGAAGTCAAGTGCAATACAATACCATGCACCATATTGTCACTAGCAGCTAAACTAAGCACTCTAGCTGATGTTAGCTAGGTCCAGAAACAGGTTGGCACATCATCCGCTGGCTGTACACATGAACATTCAATGTAGTATCAGTAAGCTCTGGCTGGTTAGACTCATGTTCTCATTCTATACTAAAACCTACAAACAGTTATTTTTAAGTATTCACGCTATTTTCCATGACAACACTGGGGGGTCATGTTTGTTTACTTTATGTTAGAACTTCTGGTGCACCCGTGGATACGTTGATGCTTAATACAAGCAAAACGACAATAAACCTATAAAATAACTAACATAGCATGTTCAGTTAGAGGGAGTCAGTAATTGGAAGAAGATGAAAACTTGTCTTGAACAACAGTGTTACAAACACAGCACATAAAGATCAGAGTGTTGGGGGGCCGCCTTCCAAAGAAGAGGACCTGCGCCTTTGACTGAAGCTCTAAATTTAAAACATCCACCCAAACCTCCGTATGTCTGCTCCTACCATTCTGTGGAGGAGAACCAGCACCAGAGCTTCCTTATCCAGAGAAATGTCTCGCTTATGAAGCTCCGAGGAAGCAGACGTGTCGGTGCTGGTGAGTCTATCAGTTCAGTAACTGTTTTCTGATCAGTGTCCACCACGCTAGGCTATCTGGACTGTAACTAACACCCACGCAGAGTGGCTCGGGCAGCTGCTGGACTTGGGTTTAACCGGCTTTCAGAAATATAAACTCACCGTCTGTGTGTAGGAGGACACGCCCACCTTCCCACTGTGCAGGTACTGATACACTTCAGTACTTTTATAGTTTTTCATTACTGAACCGTCTACACCTTCTGAGAGTACAGAGTATTTAAACATGTCTCCATAAGTAACCTCAGACCACCTTCTCATATCACCCACCCACTGTGTTATTAACCTCAGACCACCTTCTCATATCACCCACCCACTGTGTTATTAACCTCAGACCACCTTCTCATATCACCCACCCACTGTGTTATTAACCTCAGACCACCTTCTCATATCACCCACCCACTGTGTTATTAACCTCGGATGAGACAGTGTTGTCCCATTTGAAATTCTTATTTCCTCTCTGGTCTCCTCCCATGTACCTGTATTCATTTTGGTTAGCTGAGCTGAAGTTCTAGCACAAAGGCAGAAGAAACACATGCTTGAAAGTGGGTGTGGCGAAACACGGTGAATAATAATTGCATTTATTACACTGCATGCTCCTCACACCAAAGCTAGGACCTAAAACACCAAACCTAGAGCCCAAATTCTCACCATTTTTGCTTCCACATGACTAAGTAAATATTCATACACTAACTCTTACCAATTCTTGAATATTAAAACGAACCAGAACCCCTGTTTAGAATCGTCTGCAATGTAATGAGTTGACTTTGAGGGGTTAGACGTCTGCTCTGACCACTGGAACGGGCGTTTTGAACAACCAGTCGATTCATGTGCTAAATTGCAGTGCCAATCACTGCTGAAGACACATGTCAGTCTAGACAGCCTAAACAGGCCCGGCATCACTCAAATCACCAGAGTAGTCTAAACCCATACTCAAGTGTTGTTCCTTCGGTGAAGTAATGACTCAAGTAGAAGAGCAGTTAGCAAATAAACAACTTCAGTAGGAATTAAAAAGTCTGAAACAGGTCCCAAGACAAATACTCAATGAGCTGCAATAGAACTTTTGAGTACATCCAGCATCTACCAGCACAGGAACTGAAGAGGTGCTCATCTTCTCTTTTTGGATCCAGGAGTTAAACCAATGTGAGTTAATTGTGAGAAAGAAGCAAATTGCTTTCCTCACAAATATATACTACAGTAGGACTAAAGGTATGATGAATTGTTGATTATGTAATTGCATCTTTAACATATACTCAAGCCTGCAGTGATCAGGAAGGTTCTTCAAGGCTTCTTTACTAAAGGGAATGGTTCTAAATAATTCTATACCTAATTGCTTAAATGGTTCTTGGCATTGTGAAATATTTCTTCAGATTGACAGAGAATCTGTTGTTCTGCATGTATGTAGAACATTTTTGAAAATTGTTCTATACAGCACCGAGAACAAACCATTACTTTCACTAAGGAATCCTTAAGGAACCCTTGAGGTCCACTCCGCAGTAGAAATGCTCCTTAGTTTGGATATACAGTTCTTGGAAAAACCTTAATTTGCAATATGAAGTATATATTTTTTAAGCAATGATGTTCTTCACATTCACATCCATTTGACCGTCCCCTGAAAGGTTCCTTAGGGGACCAAAGTGATTCCAACAACTAAGAAATGAAACTGCATACAACAGACCTGAAGGCGTTTAGCAGTGGCCTGTAGGGGGTGCTGAGAGCCTGATGGGCAGAAGAAGTAGGGGTAGTGGTAGAGCACTGGCCTGGCCTACTCTGCTGGGTGGTTATGTGAAGTGGCTGTCATGTTTACATGCACTTTGATCTTTGCTAATGACCCATACCTCCAGCAAAAGGCCTGCCCAGCCCCCCAGTCCTGTCAGCCCCTCAGTCCTGGGGCTCCTGACTAAGCCACTGCTGATCCCAGGCCAGCTTCAAAACCCCAGAGCTGTTTCTCTGCAGTGCTGGGTGAAAATTACTCTCACTGATCTTCAGTCAGGCTGAAATTCTGCCTCCTATTTCTGGATCAGGTATACAGCGACGCACAATCCATATACCGTAATTAGTTAATGAAGTGGAATGGCTAAATTGGAATGGCTAAATTGTAAACAAAGTCCTACAGAGTGGTCCGGTGTGAAGTGTTTCATTCTAGAGTCCTGATGGTTCACAGCGGGGGGGTCAACCAGGTCCTTTCAGAGACCAAAACTTTACAACATAGATCTACACTTCTGAGTTACTTTATTACAAAATTAAAAAAATTAAATAGAAAATTGTTTATTTTTCTAATTATTTACCCATTAAATCATTTTATAATTAGTTACCTTAAATACCCATAGGCAAAGACGGATAAAGGATAGTCTGGTCTGATGGCTAGGGCCCCCAAAACATGTCTAAGGCCCCCAAAAGCATGCCTGGGGCCCCAAAAACATGGCTAGGGCCCCCAAGAGACCCTGGGGTCAAAGTCCCTAAAAGTCAGAGGATCCTTAAAATGGAGGGCCCTCGGAAATAAAAATATATTGTACCATAAATGTTGATAGGCATCGCAAAATGTTTTGGGCTGTTTTGGACTTTATATTCATGAGTAAAACCTATGTAAAACATAGGCTTTGCATATAAAAGGTATTATAAAAGGCATTTATAATGTGACTATACCACACTGAGACACTCTATCACATTATTTGTATGTATTTTAAACTTTACTTTTACTGTTTTACTGAATTTTGTTTGGGATTATTTGCTGATTATGAGCAGCAAATTTGGGGAAAGTCAATTTTATTATTAGAAATAATCAAGTACCAGCCACAAACCACTGTATGCATAAGTGTACACTTGCTCAAATGATTTGTAGATAAATAAATGAATGCATCCTGAACAAAGAACACACTTCTGCATGTGCTTTAACATAATCAATAGGTTTTTTTTCTGGATTTATTATCATAAAATATGGCCTGAGCACATTTCATATAACATTTTTTACTCAGTATAGTAATAAAAACTGTGTACTAAAACTTGTACACATGGCTGTATGTATATGGATATACATGTACATTGATAGACATGAATATGGAGATAAGTATGTGTATATGGAGATGTACTGTACTGTAACTATGGCGCATGTTCTCTACTCTAAGCTTCAGTCCGTTAAGGGTGAGCTTGCTGTTTGCCTGTAATATAAGTTCAAGCATCAGTCCTGAGTTCCCACACCAACGATGACTTCCTACAGTGAACGGTTATTAATTTAGTCCATTATTAAATAAATACTTTCTAAAGAAAACCCTCAGGCAGGATCGATTCTTGTCTAAGGAAGACTGTCAGCCTGGCGCCTGCTCGATTAGGACATGAATTCAAAGCCACTGCTCACAATAATCAAGCAGCTCCAAACAACCCAGCAGAAAAATAATGCTTGTAAGCTCTGTAAACATTTGGAGATAAAAACTGGCTAGAAAATAAACTGTGTGCACAAAAAACAACAAACAAGAAAAAATAAACTATTTATTATGCACAGCTAATAAATACTACATGCTTCACACTAAAACAGGTATATACAGCGACTATACATATACAGTCATATATATATATATATATATATATATATATATATATATATATATATATATATATATATATATATATATATATATATATGTACAAATTTTCCAATGCACAGTGGAAAATTTGGTGTCATTTATAAAGGAATCAGAGAAATCAATGAAGGTGTATGTTTGTTATTATAGGTTTATAAATGAGTTAATATGCATGCATGTGCATGTTGTAAAGGGTTTATGAATGAAAGAAAATGTCATGCAAATGTGAAAAGCTAATACCCAAATTAAAAGGCAGCTGTTGTGCTCAAATGGTGTAGAAAATGATGTATGTGAACACTATTAAGGGTGTATACATTTAGAAAGATGGTTGTACATACAGTATGTGTTATTATAGGCATATAATGTTTAGAGGTTAATGTACATGTACAATATTAACATGGTGTGCACATGGTATATAGTTTGTAGATATAAGTTATTAGAAAAACTGAGGTAATTATTTTTTTCTGGATAGAAATAATATGAAATATTAATATTAACGTTTTATTTATGATGACATCACTTCAATGAACACTTGACACCTGCATCTTTTAACATGATATGTAGTTTAAATGTAAAAAGCATATAAATAATTCAAGGCTTTTCTAAAATACATCTTGGATTTAGGCATCCAAATTACAGTTACAGCACATCTTCTATCGGACAAAACCTCAAATATAGCATGCTAGAGCACAAAATCTATTTATTAGCTGATGTTAAAGCATTAGGAACAAAATCATAATGTATGAAATGAGTCATAACTTTTTCGCCATACATTTATATGTATGTTAAAGTGCATTAAACGCATGGTTGCATGGACATGTAATTTCATGTTATTAAATGTTTATTAATTAATAAGGTGTTAAGTAAGGTCTTAAAGTGCACGAACATATATATATATATATATATATATATATATATATATATATATATATACATATATATATATATATAAATGCTTGTATATATATATATATATATATATATATATATATATATATATATATATATATATATATATATATAAATGCTTGTATATATATATATATATATATATATATATATATAGTGAATGTGTATGTTATTATAGGGGTATAATGTATAGAGGTGAATATACATGTACACTATTAAAATGGTATACATGTATATAGTTGCTTGTAGATGTATGATATTATATGTGTATAACTTATAGAGGTGAATATACATGTACACTATAAACTTTATGGACATTTATATTATTTATATATTTGTACATATAGGTGTACATATTTCAATGCTCATTCTCTCTCTCTCTCTTTCTCTCTCTCTCTCTCTCTCTCTCTATATATATATATATATATATATATATATATATATATATATATATATAAATGTTTATATCCAATCCATGTACATCAGTTCTCATTCTATATATATTTATCAGTGTTTATTCCTTCTCTCTCTCTCTCTCTCTCTCTCTCTCTCTCTCTCTCTCTCTATATATATATATATATATATATATATATATATATATATATATATATATATATAATGGTTTTCTTGTTCTCTCAGGTAAAGTCATTTAGATGTACCGTGTAGGACATACAGTTCAATAACTGATCAGAATGACTTTCCGAGATCAGCCCCTAAAAGCTGCCCGTTTCCAATCCTTGCATGTCACCGTGCTCATAATTGCAACCATCCCGTCGCGAGCTGTGTACGTTTATTATTCTCATCCAAAATATTTCATTGCATAACACTCTTTCAGCAGATTAAACACCCCGACCCCCCCCCACCCCTTTTTCTCCTTCGTTCCTTCGCTGCTCATGCAGCTCCGCGCGGGCCTGTTCTGCATGGGGCCCGCTTCAACATCTCCACTGTGTATTTGTTCTACAGTTATGAGTCAAATTTAACTATTCACATATGACCTTGCGGTCATATCAGGGCGGGGCTATCAATCAGCAGGCAGCGTTCGCCGTCGGCACAGAAATGGAAAACAAGAACGAAGGAAAGGACGGTAGAAGAAAGGAGAGCAGCACTTTTCAAGACTTGCATGCGATCACTCTTATACCAGGGGAACATATTCTTTGGAGAAGTTGCGAAATGAAATGCATGCATGAAGCCACATGGAGGTAACGGTGCAAACGGCATCAGCAGATATCATCACTGTCCAAAGGACACCGTGACACAGCAAACACATTCCTTCCTTGTACTGGAAGTTAATGTAAAGATATGCTATGCGGCTCTGAAGCATATCTATTGGTCCATTCTTGATGTACACAATTTCAAAGGCAGCTGTTGTGCTCAAATGGTGTAGAAAATGATGTATGTGTACGCTATTAAGGGTGTATACATTTAGAAAGATGCTTGAACATACAGTATATGTTATTATAAGTATATAATGTCCAGAGGTTAATGTACTTGTACACTATTAACATGGTGTACACATGGTATATAGTTGTTTGTAGATATAAGTTATTAGAAAAACTGAGAATTAGATTTTTGTGGACAGCAATAATATGAAATATTAATATTAACGTTTTATTTATTATGACATGACGTCAATGAACACTTGACACCTGCATTTTCAACATGATATGTAGTTTAAATGTAAAAAGCATATAAATAATTCTTTCTAAAATATACCTTGGATTTAGGCATCCAAATTACAGTTACAGCACATCTTCCATAGGACACAACCTCAAATATAGCAAAAATCTATTTATTAGCTGATATTAAAGCATTAGGAAGAAAATCATAAAATATTAAATGAGTCATAACTTTTTCAACTGGTTACCATTGATGTTTTATTTTTAGGCCTAAAATGTTATATTCAGCAAATTAAAGTGATCCAATATAGAACCAATTCTAGTACCATCATGCAGTTCTATATAGAACCAATTTTCTTTAAGGAGTATATATATATATATATATATATATATATATATATATATATATATATATATATATATATATATATATATATATGTCTGACTTGAAAATAGAGGTGCTAGATAGTTTAAATACCATACAGAACCACTCCCTGAGGAACCTCACTGTACATTGTTCTTTATAGTATAATTTTTTAATTAGGATGTGATTGTAAATACTTCAACATAAAGAGAGTATGTTAATAAATAAATACATTCATTAATAAAGCATAATGGAAAAATAAAAATAAATAAGTAAATAAAATATTCATAAAAAACATTAAACTGTTAAGATATAAACAAAGTCATTAAAGTGAATGGAACCAGGCGTACACCCCTAAAAGCTCCTTCACAGAAAGTTATTACATGTAATACTCATATATAAATGATAATCATAATCTATAGACAGAGAGAGAGAGAGAGATTAGAGAGATTATGAGGGTATACATAATGATGCACATACACACACATATAAATATATATATATATATATATATATATATATATATATATATATATATATATATATATATATATATATATATATAGAGAGAGAGAGAGAGAGAGAGAGAGAGAGAGAGATACTTATTTATCACTTGATTAATCACTTCCTTACAGTCAACATTCATCATGAAAAACTCATGTAGTGTCTGATTAATAAGCACAGAACCATGGCTAACTTGTCCCCCGTGTTTCAGCTAATGATAAATTCTCTTCTTTATTGTACTGAGGAAGCTGAGAAATCAGTGATGAGAAAAGAGGAAGAATGGAAAAGTGCAGAAAGCATGACTGCATACACTGCTCACAAGAGCCGCTGAGTGACGGAGCACTTTAAGCTCTTGGGCACATAACCTACCGAGCCTTGAGTCACTGACGTTAACATGCTAATATAAATAGAGATATGTGAGAAAACAAGAGCGGAGTTTCTGGTGAAATGCAGAATTACAGGGTGTTGTTTTAAAGCTGTATGTCATCACAGTATTAGGAAATCAACAAATCATAATTAAGGGCTATTTCAGTTTTTGGTGCAGTAATATGATCTGTCAGGGCAGCTGCTGTGGCTTTAGTGCACGGTTGAAGATTTGGTGAAATTTATAAAAGATACTGCACATTTACTCACGTTCTGGTGCAGAGAAATCAATGACGATGTATGTTTGTTATTATAGGTTTATAAATGAGTGAATATGCAGGCATGTGCATGTTGTAATGGGTTTATAAATGCAAGAAAATACACATACAAATGTGAAAAACGAATACATTTATATATATGGTAAAATGCATAAATGCATGGTTGCATGGACATGCTATTTTTTACAGTTATATATGTATATATATATATGAAAGTGCATGCGTTTGTTTTTATAGGGGTATAATTTATAGAAAGAATATTATTATAATACTAGTAAGAGTGTATTAATTTATCAAGTTTATTGCATATATATGTTATTATAGGTGTATAAATGTCTAAAAATGTGTGTGTATGTGTGTGTGCATGCATGTTCTTATAGGTTTAAATGTATAGAGGTGAATGCACATCTACACTATTAAAATAGTATAAATGTACATCGTTGCTTATAGATGTATGTTATTATAGGTGTATAATATATAGAGGTGAATATATATGTACACTATAAACTGTATGTACATTTATATAGATGCTTGTACATATTAGCTATTATAGGTGTATACATGTCTAAAAGTATGTGTGCATGCATGCTATTATAGGTGTATAATATCTAAATGCAAATGTACATTCACACTGCTAACAGTGTATACATTTATAAAGATGCTTGTACACACACGTTTTAATAAGTATATAATGTATAGAGGTGCATGTACATGTACACTGTTAACAGTACATGCATTTATAGAGATGCTTGTACATATATGTTAAAATAGGTGTATAATACATAAATACATGTATGTTACAGGTGTGCATAAAGAGTGCATATACATTCATGTTAACAGTGTCTACATCCATAAAGATGCATGTACATTATTATGGATATATACATTTATAAATGTGCACGTATATATATTTCATTAACAATATATACCTTTAAAAAGAAGCATGTACATAAGTGTATAAATGTGCGCGCCCGTGTCTGCTATTGTGAGTGTATAAATATACATTAATGGTATTATGAGATTACAAAAGACTGAAACCGGTTGAAGACTGAAACCATTCTGAGAGTGTTTCTTAATGAGAGACATAAACACATACAGTACACAGTATTTATTTAGTATCAGCCTTATTGCTGTGCCGAGAGTGACCCACCAACTAAGTAATATGGTCAGCAGTGGTCCTAGTGGTCCCTTTCCAGTGTTGGACAGTTAACCTACATAGTGTATCTATATAGCAGGTACTGCACTGTCACTATAATTCTTTATATTTGTACTATAATCTGCTGCTTATTTTAAATTGCAATTAATATGTACAGTATATAGTATTCATCTGTATACAGTGTATATATATATAT
>CM038708.1:9076517-9226517 GCA_021613375.1 Megaleporinus macrocephalus
GAAGCCACTGGTAGAGATGAACAGAGGTCATATTGTGTGATACGCTGTGTAAATATAACGAAGATATTATTAATCCTCTCCAGTCATAACACACGCAGTGTTTCTAACCGTTTCAGAAATGATCATAAAACGTGACTGATTTCTTCAGATGTGCATGATCAGTGTGAGAAACTGGATGAACATCAACGTAGAAACCTAAAAATATCTATATCACTTTATTATATATATATATATATATATATATATATATATATATATATATATATATATATATATATACCATTCGCAGTGAACCTCATTCACATTACAATTACATACAGTTTCAGTTCATCACGTAGTTCTTGTTCTGACCGCTGTAATCAAAACATGTCTTCTGACTCACCACATAAACAACGTGTTTTTCCACCTCGTGTCTTTTCCATGCCGTAAACTTCAGCGTCCACTGAAACATCCTCATATTATTTTACTGATTTCAAACTGCCAGCTGCACGAACGTAAAACGCCTGAGATATTTTGCATTTAAAGCAGAATAATATTACACACCATGTATGCAAAATACACAAATAACACAAAACAACGTCCAGCAAAATGCAAAGCTTGTCCTGTTACTCTCATTACAGATGGGACAACTGGGGTTTTATTATTAAATTGTAAATGATGTAAATAATTATAAATAATTCAGCTTCTAATATATATATATATATATATATATATATATATATATATATATATATATATATATATATATATATATATATATATATATATATATATATATATATATAATTCAGCTTCTAATGCAAAATTAAAAAGACACAAAGATTGCACATTAAGAAGAAAGTGTTTTACGCTTGTATTTATTTGTTATTGTTTCAATGAAAATAATTTAACTTTTTTTACTTTTTAAAGCTTTTTCATACAGAGTCAGTGAAGATAAGTTAACACATATTTGACATTTAGGGTATAACCTAATGTATGTGCTGATTTAAACAAGGTACAATATATATGGTATATATGGTATATTTATATATACCAGAACTTGCACAGGTCACTTTGTTTTTTCCGATATTGTAAATTCAGCAAATAAACAATATTTCTGTGCTCACTAATCACTACAGGGTGTGTTTACTTATTTTTCACATTCATCGCAGGTCAATATTTGAGGTAATGTCAACCACTGCAAATTTATCCTTCATATATAAAGTTGCCTGTCAGTATTGGGTCAATATTTAATTTATTTTACCTTTACTTATTTAAAATTACCAATGAATCCAGCATTTTTCAGCCAATTCAATTTACAGTTAGTCCTGAGAAAACAAGCAATGGGATACAAAACGTTGTAGAGATTGTATGAATAACATATGAATGTACTGTGAGCACACGATTACTGCTTATTTGCTAAATTTAAAATATTGGAAAAACTTTCAAAATGTTGTGTGCAGTTTTGATATATATATATTATAAATAAATAAAATTTTTTTTTTTTTAATTTTCATTTTCATTTTTCTATATGATTTAAACACGACAGCTGTTATTTATAAAGGTTTCATGATGACTGGACCAATAGAAATGCTCCAAAATCCCTTAGAATAAAACCTCTTTAACTTAACTTACTTTAAAGTTTGAGAAGGTTCTATTGTAAAGTTACTATTTTGGAGATATATGTTTTTTTTATTTGGACAGTGACTATGTTCATGTTTTGTGATAAGCAGAATGTGTTTAAACGGTATTGTTTTGCATTGTGTTGCATTTTTTACACTAATAGTGAGAGTAGAAAATATTGTGGTGACAGTGAGTGAATACCTGCAGGAGCCTAAGCTGGACAAAGGCTTCATTTGTCTGTCTACAGTGCTTTGGTTGACAGTGTACGTGGGCAGCCCTGCAATTCCAAAATCCATAAGTACTCACAGTACTCAGTAACTTACACGCAAAATCTGGAAATACATATGTTCCCCTTCGGTTTACACTAATTTACAGAGCTGGTGCGTGTTAAGGGGCAGAAAACTCACTGAGTTCCAGTAAAGTGGAGAGTCAGGAATCCTGTATTTGTTTACAGTAAGGTACCATGGAGCTATTTACGCTTTCCTGACATCTCAGAAGTACACTCCTCAATCATCTTCAATCGTGGAGGTGCGTGACTGAAAACAGCCCTCGCCGATTCCAAATTCCTCCCAAATTTTTCAGCGAGACTTTTTCACAGCCCGAGAACGGCTCTCCGAGTGTGGGTTCTGGTTCCGCACGCGTGCGAGCTCGAACGGCAGCCGTAGATCTTAATGCTGGAGGAAAAGAGGCTCCCCTCCCCTCCCGTCTCGGGCCGGCCTGCTCTCTGGGGAAGGGCCCTGTAACGCTGCACTGCTGAGAACGCGCAGCACAAATGTTAATATAACCCGCCGCTTTTCAGCAAAGTCAATAAACAGGGCCACCCAAATATCTAATTAGTGCGGGTGTAGAGGACAGGAAATAGAGCAGCGAGAACAGCCCCTCCACCTCCACCGCCGCCACCGCCACCGTGGACGCCAGCGGCAGCGCCAGGAGCAGGGAACGTCCGCCGCCGACTTTCCCAAAAACGTCCCAGTGGTGCAAAGCGGTGGGACACGGTAGGGGTTATTGGCCAGCAATGTGACGGTAAAGTGAGGGTCACTGTGAACCCTGTCTCAACCCTAACTGTCATGCGACCATGATTATCAAGCTAGACTGGTCAGGAACGGTGGGGCAAACATGCCTGGTATGGTATCTTGATAAGACATGAAAATGAAGTCCTATTAATCTGACCACAGTTGCTGACCACTGAGACCTTCAGGTTCAGTTAAAATGGTGTTATATAGTTGGACGTCTTTCAGTATGGGCCATGCTGAGGGTTTACTTAATGCATCAGAAAGAAGAATTTAATAGAGGAAGAATCGATGGAATTCATTGAGACTATTGAGACTAACACTGAGATGTTAAATGACTCTCAAGAAAAATTAAGACCTCTAACTTCACCTGAGAAACCAAAGATGCTATTTATTTATATAGTGCACCAACTGCACCAACACAAACTCCTTATTAAGCCTTATAAAGCCAGTAGCTACTAATTACTGGGTTATTAGTAGCTAAGTCAGTAATTCAGTATAGAGTGACTTCATAATGCCTTTATAAAACTCTTATTAAGCCTTATAAAGCCAGTAGCTACTAATTACTGGGTTATTAGTAGCTAAGTCAGTAATTCAGTATAGAGTGACTTCATAATGCCTTTATAAAACTCTTATTAAACCTTATAAAGCCAGTAACTGGAAACTACCTGGACGCTCATTACACATTATGAAGCAATAACTATCGTCAGTTAAGCAATTTCCAGAACATTTGTAAAGCCCCTATTAGAACTACTAATTATCGGGTTATTTGTAGCTATGTCAGTAATTCAGTATAGAGTGACTATATAATGCCTTTATAAAACTCTTATTAAGCCTTATAAAACCAGTAGCTACTAATTACTGGGTTATTAGTAGCTAAATCAGTAATTCAGTATAGAGTTACTTCATAATGCCTTTATAAAACTCTTATTAAGCCTTATAAAGCCAGTAGCTACTAATTACTGGGTTATTAGTAGCTAAGTCAGTAATTCAGTATAGAGTGACTTCATAATGCCTTTATAAAACTCTTATTAAGCCTTATAAAGCCAGTAGCTACTAATTACTGGGTTATTAGTAGCTAAGTCAGTAATTCAGTATAGAGTGACTTCATAATGCCTTTATAAAACTCTTATTAAGCCTTATAAAGCCAGTAACTGGAAACTACCTGGACGCTCATTACACATTATGAAGCAATAACTATCATCAGTTAAGCAATTTCCAGAACATTTGTAAAGCCCCTATTAGAACTTACAAAGCCAGTAGCTACTAATTACCGGGTTATTTGTAGCTATGTCAGTAATTCAGTATAGAGTTACTTCATAATGCCTTTATAAAACTCTTATTAAGCCTTATAAAGCCAGTAGCTACTAATTACCGGGTTATTTGTAGCTATGTCAGTAATTCAGTATAGAGTGACTTCATAATGCCTTTATAAAACTCTTATTAAGCCTTATAAAGCCAGTAGCTACTAATTACTGGGTTATTAGTAGCTAAGTCAGTAATTCAGTATAGAGTGACTTCATAATGCCTTTATAAAACTCTTATTAAGCCTTAGTAAGTCCGTAAATGGTAATTTCCTGGCCACTTATTACATTTTATGAAGAAATATCTGTGGTAAGTTAAGCAATTTCCAGAAAATCTGTAAATTTCTTAATAATCCTTATCATAACAGTAGCTACTAATTACCAGGGTGCTTATAACTACTTCATTAAGCACCATAATGTTTAGTGCGTTTGTGTAAGTGTCCATTAATATGTTCTAAATAAGCTGAAAACTTATGAAGCCAGTAGCTGGTATTTAACAGGCTGTCCAATAATCCTGATTCACCATTGTTCCTGCATATAAAAAGTAATTATTAGCAGTCAGATAATTATCATCTTCTGGCTTCCTGAAAAGCTTAGCTGAGCATTAAAAGCTTAAGTTTTTAATGCCTTTATAATAGTCTTATTAAGCCTCATTAAGCCAGTAACCAGTAATTAACTAGGCACTACCATGGCTGGATTACTGACCGGGACAGTGGGGCCAGAGCCCAAAAGCCCTTGAGGTTTTTGCCCTTGGGGGGGGGGGCCTGGCCCAAAACATTTTGCGATGCCTATCAACATTAATGATACAATATATTTTTTTTTTCCGAGGGCCCTCCATTTTAAGGATCCTTTGACTTTTAGGGACTTTGATCCCAGGGCCTCTTGGGGGCTCCAGCCACACTTTTGGGGCCCCTAGCCATGCTTTTGGGGTGCCTAGCCATGCTTTTGGGCCCTAGCCATGCTTTTGGGCCCTTTATGGAAATGGAAGAGGCCTTGTGGCACTGCTCTGACTTTGACTTCTGGCTATTAGGGGTCCTAGAGAAGAGCAGGGCATACCATTAGAGGGCCCTTGATCACGATTGGCGCGGGTTGGGCAGGGTTATCCCTGGGCAACTCTTTGCCCAGGGGGCCAGACTATCCTTAATCCGTCCTTAGGCACTACTTACATATTATGAAGAAATAATTATGGTAAGTTATTTAATTTCCAGCAAGTTTATGAAACTCTTACTATTATGCCTACAGTTGCTATAGATTCACTGAGTCATGTTACTTCATCTAAATAAGCAACAGACCACAAAGTAAAGGATTTACAAAGAAAGGAAGAATATGTTGGTGTAGAAAGAATGAACTCTGTGCTGGATCTCCAGCCTTGAGCTCCATCAACAGATGATACGGGGCTTGAGAACAAGGCCCTCCGGTGCTGCACAGATACTTTCAGCTGAAACAGCACTCTGCTGGAATCTGCTGTAGTTGGGGTGGTGTTGGTGGAGGTGGGGGGGGGCACGCTGCTGGATAGTACCGTACCATACCATGTTAGGAGGACGTTAGCAGAGAAGGAGAGATATTGTTGACCTTGGGGATTTAGAATGCTGTGAAGAAAAGGGTCTTTGTTTCTGATCTGCAGCAGAGGGTCATGCAGATGATGGGAACTTTATGGGGGAAAATACGGGGATCTGGTATGTTTGGACAGAAAACCAGAGTACCTGGGATGTGCTGAGGGGGCTTTATAGCTGGTGGGTGACATCAACCTTCATTTCCACAGTTATGCTGATAACCTTCAGGTTTTTTTTTGGCCTTAAACCCACTGAATCATCCCAGTCACTTCACTGCCATCTTTTATTCAGGAGTTAGCACACTGGTTAAACAATGACTTCTTCAAGTTCTTGATTGGTGGTACCAAAGTCAGCCATCTCTGCCTATTCATAGACCTCTCTCATTATTGGCAGTATCCCAGTCAGCCCATCGTCCACTGCCTGAAACCTTGGTGTCCTGTTTGACCCGTGTCTCACCTTTATTCCACATATAATGGAGTCCATCTCTGACTAAAGATGTGTCTTAAATCCTAGTGAGTGTGTAAGTAGGCTGTCTAGGTAGCAGCTGTGTAAGTAGCAGCGTTCTCTCCTCATCTCTCCTCATAAAACAGATTACTGAGACGCTCTAGTTAGAGAGAGACTGCGTCACGGCTTGTTCCCGCCCACTGCAGCACGCGACCGGTGATTTAGCTGGTTGCTAAGCTACCAGACACCATCCAAAACAATAGCCCGAGGCATAAATGCTAATGGCTTGAGTATAAAACTGCTAAATGGTGAAGGACTCGTTACAGAGTTGATAATAAAAAACTGTTTTGTGTGATTATATGACCAGAAACACATTAAAACTCCAGAGAGAATCAAAATAACTCACATTTTAAAACCACTTCACTGCTCGTAGATTAGCCTGTGTTGCATCATGGGATTGTCTTAGCGGCTGAGGAAACGTTTGATGTTTCCTTAAAATCAGGTCTAAATAAGGTTCCTCAGTAGACAGCATGTTTAAGGTATGTCGGGCGCGCATACTATGACTTAAAATGCTGCCTATGTAGGAGCTCACTAGGTTTTAAGACACACCCTAAGTCTGCATTTTCCAATCTTCGTAGTATCGCCAAGCTCCGCCCATTTCTTACCTTGAAAGATGCTGAGATCCTGCTGCTGCTTTTATTACATCTACTGTAGACCAGATTAGTACAATTCTCTGTTCTCTGATGGCTTACCATCTAAAACTCTTTGCCGTCTAAGATATCTGCCCACATCACCCCCCATTGTCCTTCTTCAGCTTCACTGACTATCTTCAAAGCTTTGCATGGCCTTGCTCCCACCTATCTGTCTACTCTTCTTCATCCTTATGTTCCACTGTGCAAGCTAAGGTTCCAGACTGTTCCCAGGTCTAGGCTTTCCTCTATGGGCGGCAGGTCTTTTAGTGTTGCTGCCCCGACTCTTTGGAACTCCCTACCTTCCTCTATTCGCTCCTCTCCCTTTCTTACTATCTTCAAATCTCAGCTGAAGACCTATCTTTTCCCTAAATACTTTATTCTTTTATGATTTATTGATGTTCCAGCTACAGATAGTCTGGTCTGATTGTGTGATTCAGGCTTGTATACAGCTTTTTGATCGGATGCATGTTTTCTGGAAAACAACAATGAATAGAATGGAAAAGTGCTCGCCAATCTACTGAACTTCTGCTCAACCGACAGACACCGTTTCACATACACTGACTCAGGGCAGACCCCCGACCACGACTGTAGTGTTGGTTCGACCTGCACTCGTCTGTTTTTTTTCATCCATCGCTTTTTTCCCCATAGAGTCTTATTCATTTTCAGTCACACCCAAACCTCATGCTTTCATTTAACCTACAGCCTCCAAACTGCTTGTACTCCTTTAAGGCAGACCCCCAATCTCTCAGCCTGTACTCACTCAGAATAGGTCCCCAAACTCTAATCCACACACATACTGACCTGCACTCCTCTATTTGTCTTTTATTCATCCCTCGTTCCTCCCTTAGGATCCCATTCTTTTTCGAGCGAACCCAAACATTACGGTTTCGTTCAACCTACAGCCTCCAAACAGCCTGTACTCACTCAGAACAGATCCACAAGCTCTAATCCACACACATACTGACCTGCACTCCTCTATTTGTCATTTATGTGCAACTATCTTGCACTGTTTCAATTATTATTATTATTATTATTATTATTATTATTATTATTATTATTATTAAGTGTCTTCTGCAAGAAAAAAAACATTCTATAAGGGCTTTATAGAGTCTGGCTATCTGACCAAACCAATTAGCTCCAGCTCTAGAAGTTTAAAACATCTTGGAGCAGCAAAAAAAAAAAAAAATGACAAGAGGTTTAGAGATGTTCACCGAGATTCTCTGGAGACACTTCTGACAGTGTTTACTGATGTCAATCAGTTTTCTGCTCCACTCAGGCTCTCTCCTAGATTTGTTGTGTGCCCAGGCCGTAATTGCGATTGCGCTCCCACTGGCGGTCCCCTCCCTTCGACACATTGCGATGACGGAGCAGCGCATACCATTGATGGATTTTATCCGTTCCATCAAACCTAACCCTGTTCGTCTTTCTTTTTAAATGGAGCATTTACGCGTCCCGCTTCCACTTGTTCTGGGAACGGCACAGCATCATTAGCCCGGCCGAGGCAGGGACCACCCAGGCTCGCGGTGGCCTCACAGATATTTAGCCAGCTAATTGCGCAAGGCAGTGGGAGCTTTGATAAGCGAGGAGAGGCCCTCTCCTGGGAGCTGGGCCACTTTCATGGTGTGACGGGGTTAGCCTGATAACTGGATGAAAGCTTGCACGGACGTTTCTCGGGCGCTGGCAGGCCCGGCCCGTTCACGGCCACGGTGAGCGGCTGAACATCATGGGGCTAGTTAGTTAGCATAAACACGCCACTTAGTCTAACTACCTCAGGGAGCCACAAAGCTGTTTGAGGAAGATACCACGTAGCGGAGTTCAATAAACAACGCAGCTAATGACCCCATGACTTTGTGGGAGCAAAGGGGTTTCTGGGGAAACTTTGCTTTGGAACTATGGGACATTTCAGATGGAGCCGGTTCTGGGCTATAGGAGTGGAGGCTTCTTGTGACTAGAACCAGAAATTCTTATTCTCTATAGTCATAATCCCAGGTAGAGCTAACTATATCTCTTTACTCTTCCTGAGATCATGACTGCCATCTTGTCCTGCTGAATGCTGGTGGAAGGATGACCATCAGGTCCTCCTCCTCTCCTGACACCAACCAGTTCTCCTATTCATTCGTGCCACACTGTGTCATCTTGATCTACCAGCTTTGCGATATGATGGGACTGTTTCAGTTCACTCCCACTTTTTTACACAGAATGAGTCACAGACCGCCTCAGTCAGAGACTACCTCAGTCAGAGACTGACTCTAACTTTGCAGTTCCTAAAGCTTTTACCATCTGGGCTTCAAACAGAGGTTCTCTTAGCTTTTACTCTGAACTTGGTTTAATACACTGTAAATAATGTTTAACCAGAGAAGGACCCTTGTACTCACTCAGGACACATCCCCAAGCTCTAATTCACATACATACTGACCTGAACTCCTCTATGATGTTTTTCAATCCCTTGTTCTTCCCATAGGATCCCATTCATTTTTGAGCAAACCCAAACATTAAGATTTTATTCATATAAGTGTAACCTATTATTATTATTGTTATTATAAGTGTCTTCTGCAGTCAGAGACTGACTCTGCCTTTGCAGTTCCTAAAGCTTTTACCAAACAGAGGTTCTCTCAGCTTTTATTCTGAACTTGGCTTAATAAATACTGTTTGACCAGAGGATGACGGCTCTCCCCTTGTGAGTCTGGGTTCCTCCCAAGGTTTCTTCGTCCTGCTTTGAGGGAGTTCACGGGGGATACATGTTGAAACTGTATGTAAACTTCTGTAAAGCTGCTTTGTGGCAACACTGTTGTAAAATAAACTTAAATTAAGTTGAATTGCAAGTCTATAAATCTATCTATATAAGTCTATCTTCAATATCAACCAATCACTGGGTTTGGATTTCAAACTCATAACTCATGTTTTTCTTTGTTGTCCAAAGAAAAACAAGCCTCTGCAATATAGTAACTTTCTAGGTATGTTAATATAAAAAGGTTGTATTCCAATTGATTTTGGAGCATTTCTATTGGTCCATTCGTCATAAAACATTCACAGGACGTTAATAACAAATGCCATGTTCAAATGATATGTAAAAATAAAAAACTGAGGATATATAAAACTGAGGAAAGTTAGGGGTATTTAATGTGTTCTTTTCTGAGCTGTTATAAGTTGAAGATCGGTGGTTAACTGAGGGCTGGAGTTCAGCACAGCTTGATGATTTCTGTGCTCATGATGGGGTAGTAGTCAGGAGAGGTGGATACATGCACAGGTTGGGTTTATTCCAAGTCCATACTTGACCATAAACAGTAACAAGACCAGAAAATAACATGACAACCTAGCTTCATCACAGGTGATGGGCCAAAACAAACCTAAGCACATGATATCTGACAGGACAGTAAATGCAAGACAGAGACTGACAGGGAAGGAAGCAGGGCAGGGTGTGACAGTGCTCTAGCTCCATCCTGCTGAACACTGTTAGAAGACTGAACGTCAGGGCCTCCTCCTCACCCATCACCAACCAACTCTCCTGTTCATTTGTGTTACTGCTACACCCTCAGTTACATCACTGTACCATCCAGATGTACCAGCATTGACACAGGATGGGACTGTTTCAGCTCACGCCCACTTTACATAGAGACTCAGTCAGAGACTGCCTCAGTCAGAGACTGCCTCTACCTTGCAGCTGCTAAGCTTATACCATCCAGACTTCAAACAGAGCTTCTTTTGGTTCTTTTGGTGTTCAGTTTATTAAACTGTAAATACTGTTTGACCAGAGGAGGACAGCTCTCCTCTTGAGTCTTGGTTCCTCCAGTCTGAGGGAGTTGCCACTGTTGCCTCTGGCTTCCTCAGGTGGGATATATATATTGTAACTGTCTGTTTTCAAACTTCTGTAAAGCTGCTTTGTGACAACATGGTTGTAAAAAGCTCTTTACAAATAAACTAAACTTGAATAGCTCACCAACTAAACCTGGTAATGGTCATTGAGTCACTGAGTCAGGTGTGCTTGACCAGGAAAATCAGCTCTCCAGAATTGGAGTAAACTGTTTTGTTTATTAGAGCAGTGTAATCGAGTTTAGTATGGTTACTGTATGACTTATTGCTTGTCATCATGTGACAGCAATATTAAAAAGCACACATATTTTGTAACATATGCCACCATTTGTAGTGAGACCTTTATCTGATCAGTAAGTGTATCTTTACCAGTAAGAACAGCAGATCTGATTAGAACAGATGTAAATAATCATACATACAATACAAAATAACATGAATATCTTATTGTAAGAGAAGTAGATCATATCTTGAGCTCCAGTTTGAAGAACAAAGTGTAGTTCCAGATTTCTCCTGGACGCCCCAGACATTGTATGAATGTGTTCAGTTCCTTCAGCAGCAATCTTGATTTAGCTTAATGAAGTACTGAGCAGTCAAAGCAGGTTTTAGATGAGAACTGTAAATAATACTGGGTTGTTTATAGAAGGGGAAGCTTGGAAAGGGTTAAATACACACATTTCTGTATGTAAAAGCATCACTTACTGTATTAATACTGTTTAATATTTAATAATAAAATGTTTTACTGAGTAAATAAAAGCTTCCTGTCTGAAAATAATAGCCATTTTATATTTTTATATATTTCTGTATATATAGTACTGTATGTGCTATTGTGTGCCTGTGGTTGTGTGCACCTTGCAAGGCACCTTTGTGGTGCATAAACAATTGAAATTCATTGAACTTTCGCTTCTTATCACTCTTGGTTCATTTAGCCGTGTTTCGAAGTCAAGAATGCAGACGAGGAAGGCTACATTTCTCAGGCAGACGTTACATCACTAAAGGGCTGCCCTGCTTTGTAGGATCCTTCAAATGTTTTTGATATAGAAGGACTCAACTAGTGACCTTCAGTCTCCCACAGTCCTGAATCCTGGTGGCAGAAACTGTGATCAACTACACTACCACTCAAAAGTTTGGGATGACAGTGAAATGTTCTTGTTTTCAATGAAGTATCTTCTTCCTTAACACAACAATGGACTGACGGGTCTCTAAAGAAAGTTGTTTCTTTCTGGTCATTGTGAGTCGGTCAGCAAGCCATCAACTGCTGATCTTCAGATACTAAACTAACCTAGAATGTTGTTCCCTTTTTTTACTCACTTATTAGTAGAATGTTTTTCAGCTGTGCATCACAATTGAACAAGATTGTCCTAACAACCAATTAGTCCAATAACATCCTTAACTTGGATTGGCGGCCGTACCAGGAGATTTAGACAGAGGACTGAGAAAAATTGCATGAATTGCATGAAAATTGCATGAAATTAAATTCTAAAGTGATCCTAAACTTTTGAGCGGTAGTGTATATGAAATAAAGTGAAATTATGAGTTTCATGTTTTTATCATTACTATATAAGTTGGGACTTGCCTGTTCCATTCCTTATACCAGAGCTAGGAAGATCTCTTTCACTTAGTCCTCACTTTTAGACATACCTGTTGTTTTTACATATGGTGCAATGAACACTCTACAGTGCACTGTATGTACACCAATGAGCCAAAACACAGTAACTGCTCTCACCCACCAAAGCTCAGGTTCTTCAAGACCCCCTAAGGTGCCCTGTGGTGTCACTTGGACACTAGAGACCCTTGCAGCATATCCAGAAGTAATGAAGTGGAGCTGCTGTGGATTGGACTTGTTGATAAGATTGAAATCTTGGGCTCTTGAACTTCTCGTCATGCTCCTCAAGCTAGTGTGGCAGAGTGCATTGTCCTGCTGAAACAGTCCACTGCCATCAGAGAAAACCATAACCCTGAAGGGGTGTATCTGGTTTGCAACACTGTTTTGGTGGGTGGCAAATGAATGTCTTCATGAATGCGTGCATGGTGCATGTTGTGCTATGACACATATTTTCCATGACCATCATTTTAAAAACCCACCCTATTGCTGGTCTGTGGTTTGTCCCTACTCTGACTACTGTCGGTAGGTCTGTATGATCGCTGACTGGGAGCACACCACAAGCCTTGCTGTTTTGGAGATGCTCTAGCTCTAGCTTTAACAATCCGGGCCTTTTTTAAAGGTCGCTCAGGTCTTCACACCTGCCCATTTCTCTCGTCCAAGAGCTTTGACTGTGAGAACTGACCACATCCCAGATCTTGATGGTGCACCATTATTATAATCAATGCTTTTTTGCTTCATCAGGGAGTGGTCATAAAGTCTTCACCCAGGAGGTTGTTAGGTGACCATAAAAGCAGGAGCTTCTGTCCACTGACTAGTGTTTCAGTAGGAAAAAGGACTGACGTGACATCTGCATTTAGATCTAAGAAAGACATCCGTGGTAAAAGGAGAACGTTCAGTTGACTGAGAATACCAGTGTAGGATGTGATGAACTTGTGTGAGTTACAACTAAACAGATTGGAACATTATAGTAGGTTGCAGTGCACAAGTCCCTCTTTACAAAGACAAATGCACATTTCAGGGTTAGGGTTAGCAAGGGTCTATAGAGATGTGAATAAAAGTGGTACACTCATTGGAGTGATCCCATTACCATCAGCCTTTATTATAACCCAAAGGCGTCCAAACCCTGAAAAAACAGCCTCAGATCATTATCCCCCCTCTACTAAACTTTACTGTTAATACTGTGCTTTTCCTTGGTGTCCACCAAACCCAGATTTGTCCAGACTTCTAGACACTGAGGCCAGATTCATCACCCCAGAGAAAACATTTCCACCGTCCAATGCTGATGCTTACACCACTCCAGCTGACGCTGGGTATTGCACATAGTGAACTTGTGTATAACTGCTTGACATTGGAAACCCATTTCATGAAGATCCTGATGTTGCTTCTAAACTTGAGGCATGATACAGTTCTTTTTCTTTGTGTGCTAGGATTTTCCATTAGGTCAAACAGGTTTGAAGCATGAAAGAGAACATTAGGGCAATGGGCGTGGCATAGAAAGTCCCAGCTTAAACTGGGCACTGGATGACCGCAGTGTCCTAACATATCTTACTGATACCCTCGCAGGGTAGGGGATGGGTCAGGGGATGGGTTCATCTGCCTGTGCCAGTGGCCACTGTGCTGCGCTCCACTTCCTTCACTGGAACTCAAAGGAGTCCAAAAACAGTCTCAAATTATTATCCTACCTCTTCCAAACTTTACTGTTAGTACTGTGCATTTTTCTTGGTGTCTGCCAAACCCAGATTCGTCCAGACTGCCAGATACTGACACCAGATTCATCACCCCAGAGAACACATTTTCTCTGCTCGAGAGTCCAGTGGGGACGATTTACACCACTCAAGCCGACGCTTGGCATTGCACATGGTGGTCCTGTGTACAACTATTTGGCATTGAAATCCCATTTCATTAAGATCCTGATGTTGCTTCTAAAGGTAGACTAGAACTTTGTAGTGAGTAATGCAACAGAGAATATGAGAAGCTACAGGTTTTGTGTAGTCTTCTGTGTGTGGTTGACCTCCTAGATGCTTCTGTTTCACAATAATAGCATTAACAGTTGGCCAAACAAGAAATTTTAAATCTGACAAATCCATATTTAAAGTCACTGAGGTATTTAGTACTACTCATTCATGCTGACCTTTCAGAGTCTATAGAGATTGAATGCTCTTGATTTTGCACACCCATTAGTTATGTGTGGCTAAAACCCCCTAAATCAATAAACAGGAGGGGTGTCCACACACTTTTGGACGGCATACATTTCTTTATCTTTGTGTGCTAGGATTTCTCATTAGGTCGAAAAGGTTTATAACATGAAAGAGAACATTTGGTCAGGGGGGCGTGGCATGGCAAGGTCAGTCTAAAGCCTAGCTATGTGGACCGCAGTAACAAACGTCAGGGTTAAACTGGGCACTGGATGAGCGCGGCGTCCTTACATGGCTCTGTTACTGATACCCTCGCAGGGTAGGGGATGGGTCAGGGGAACTTCACCTCCCTGTGCCAGTGGCCATTGTGCTGGGCTCCACTTCCACTTGTTTGTCTTGCTTTTTCCCCACGGGCCGCCAGCCAGCCAGCCACACAGGAAACGAAGACTGCAAATAATTCCACTTATTTAAAGAACCAAAAAAAAAAAAAAAAAAAAAAAAAACAGCAGAAACACACAGAGCAGGATCTCAGTTCTGAACCGACTGTGCCCTTACTGCCGTCTGCCGAATCCGAGTGGGTGAAAATTGCAATCCGATGGCGGGGAGCCGCGCTTCATAATTATAAAGCAATTTAGAGCGCAAGTGCGGAGCTACAATCAGCTCCGTCAGGCTCTGTTTACACGCACATGCTCATAAAAGGCTTTGAAAGACAAAAACTCATTAGGAAAACCAGTAACTCAGAGAATTTTCACAAATACAGCCAAACGTCCCAAATGTTCCTCGACCACAAGCATTATATTTACAGAACTGTGGCTGAGCTACGGTGATCCTCAAAGGAGGAGTCATGTTCTAATGGGATGCTATCAAAATGTCATTATTTATATAAGAAGACGCAGCCTCAAATGTGTAATCATCTTAAATCTACTGGATATATCTAATATAGTTCATGTTGATGTTGCTGGAATATTTAACTCTATAGTTTCTAGGCTTTATTTTCTTATTATCATGGATTTTTCCCACTTTCTTAACTTCGCAAGCCTTGTTTCTTTGAGATTTGGCAATGAAATTACACTTATGACTTGTACAAACACCTAACAATGAATAAATTAGTCTTATTTCTTATTATATACACTACTGTGCCAAAGTCTGAGGCACCTCAGCTCATAGTTTAAAGCCATTATGTTATCAATAAGTGTATGTTCCCCAGTTAGAACACCAGATCTGATTAGAACAGATGTAAATAATCATCCATACAATACAAAGTAACATGAATATCTTATTGTGAGAGAAGTAGATCATATCTTGAGCTCCAGTTTGAAGAACAAAGTGTAGTTCCAGATTTCTCCTGGACGCCCCAGACATTGTATAAATGTATTCAGTTCCTTCAGCAGCAATCTTGATTTAGCTTAATGAAGTACTGAGCAGTCAAAGCAGGTATTAGATGAGAACTGTAAATAATACTGGGTTGTTTATAGAAGGAGAAGCTTGGAAAGGGTTAAATAAACACACTGATGTATGTAAAAGCACTACTTACTGTATTAATACTGTTTAATATTTAATAATAAAGTGATTTTCTGAGTAAATAAAAGCTTCCTGTCTGGAAAAATAGCTTTTTACATATAATAATGCCCCCAAGTACGTAAAACTCTACAGTACAGTGCTTATGTTGATTGATCTGCCAATAAAATTTCATATCTCATATTGACAAGAAACTCTAAAACTCATTTTAAACAGGTACACCTTTTTATTTTTTTATTTATTCTGTCCTTTTATCTATCCAATTTCGGTGTTACACTTTGTTTTATTTTCATCATTTACTTTCTTTATATTTTTTATATTATATTTAATTTATTTGTATTTAATTTACTTCATTTTTTAAAAATCCTTGTATTTCATTGTTTTACATTTTTAGCTTGTCCAATTAAACTAATTCTTATATTGTTTGCCTGTTTTTCTAATATTTTATCATTTAATTTTTATGTTTTACTCATGAGGTTCTTAATTTTAGCTTTCTTGATTAAATATTGATTCTAATTTTAATGTATTTTCAGTCCCTTTAAGTTGTAAATGCTCTGATGCATTGTGAATTAGGCTTACCCTTAATATTACAGAGGGAAAATAAAGGTTGATTGATTGAATTAAGATTGTTGTGTGCAGTGCGAAAGGCTGAGATCAGTTATTGGACACAGTCTTTTTGTGTGTCAATGGAACAACACTGGGTGACATGTTACTGAAACCCTAATACATAACATTGTCATAACCATGCCTTGGCAGATATTACATGATGCCATTAGTGGTCAGTGTTGGTTAGGTTTTCTATCATTATATTTATATTACAGATAATAATCTAACATTAGATTATCGTCGCTGGAGAGACCAAAAACTGTCTTCACTTTCAATATACACTACCGCTCAAAAGTTTGGGATCACAGTGAAATGCTCTTGTTTTCAATGGAGTATCTTCTTCCTTAACACAACAATGGACTGACGGGTCTCTAAAGAAAGTTATTTCTTTCTGGTCATTTTGAGTCGGTCAGCAAGCCATCAACTGCTGATATTTCAGATACTAAACTAACCTAGAATGTTGTTCTCCCTTTTATACTCACTTATTAGTAGAATGTTTTTCAGCTGTGCATCACAATTGAGCAAGAGTGTCCTAACAACCAATTAGTCCAATAACATCCTTAACTTGGATTGGCGGCCGTGCCAGGAGATTTAGACAGAGGACTGAGAATTGCTGATAATAGGACTAAAAATAAGCCACTATACAAAAATAGGTTTTAATACAAACATTTTTATTCTTTAAAAATCATATGATACACTTACATTAATTGTGAAATGGACAATATTGTTTGTGAATTGCATGAAAATTTCATTCCTAAAAAATTGGAGAAGTAGTGTGAGTCTATAGAACCAGAATTTTTTGTAAGCTATTTCGGAGCATTTCTATTGGTCCATTCTATAGGCAGCTGCTGTTTATAATTGATGTAGAAAAAGAAATGGATAAAAAAGAAGTTACATGTTTTTCATTGGACAGTGATGATATATATGTAACAACAATGTAACAAAGTAAAATATAAATGTACAAATACAAATGTTACAATGTGGTGTAATGTTTACTAAAGTAGCTAAAGTAATCACAGTAAAATAAGCTTGAACTTATTAAAAATCATGGTATAAGTTGTGACAATTACTGGGAATGATAACATGGCAGGGTTGGATTACTGAACAAACAGATATGAGTGATGTCCATAGTGCGTTGCAGGTTATGTCACAGTAATGTGGCAATGTTACAAGTGGCTGCTTACATGATATCAGATATCTAATACTTCTGATTATAAGACATCTATAATAAGACTGAGCCTGTTTTCGACTGTTTTATCTCAGCTCAGGCTAAACACTGGCAGATCTGACAGGCTGAGATTAACTGTAGCAGCTACTCCTGCACTCCAGCGTGGTCCGAGCTTAGAAACTGGAGAAAGACCGCTTCCTTCTGATCGCATTGATATCCAAATGATCTTATGCATGTTTGAGTGGCTCGATTTGGTTACTTTGAACAATGAGAGCCTGAGTGTGATAACATGAACGCAATGTGTAATCTCATTTTAGGGGGAGAACGAGCCCCCAGGGGTGCTTCCATCCTCAGAGCAAATCAGAGGCCGAGAGACACAGACAGAGAGAGAGAGAGAGAGAGAGAGAGAGAGAGAGTGACAGAGAGCATGAGACAAAAAGGAAAGAGAGAAATAGAGGCAGAAAGAAAGAGCGACAGAGACAAAGAGAAAGAGAGAGTGAGAGATCTAGAGAGAGATAGAGAGTGGCAGAGAGAGACTAAAGATAAGAGGGTGAAGGAAAGAGAGACAAAGAAAAAGAGAGAGAGAGAGATAAATAGAAAAAAATAGAGAGACAAAGAGAAAGAGATAGAGAAACAGAGAGAGACAAAGAGAAAGAGAGAGCAAGAGACCTAGAAAGAGATAGAGAGTGACAGAGAGAGACTAAAGATAAGAGAGTGAAGGAGAGAGACAAAGAGAAAGAGAGAGAGAAAAAAGAGAGAAATAGAGACAGAAAAAAGAGAGAGAGATAAAGAGAAGGAGAGGTTGAGAGGCCTAGAGAGAAAGAAACAGAGAGAGAGGAGAGAGAGAGAGAGAGAAAGAGAGAGCAAGAGACCTAGAGAGAGATAGAAAGTGACAGAGAGAGACTAAAGAAGAGAGAGTGAAGGAAAGAGAGAAAAAGAGAAAGAGAAAGAGAGAGAGAAACAGACAGAGAGAAAGAGAGAGAGAGAAAGAGAGAGAGAAATAGAGACAGAGAAAGAGAGAGAGAGAGAAAATGAGAGTGAGAGAACTAGAGAGAGATAGACAGTGACAGAGAGAGTAAAGGAGAGAGAGACAAAGAGAAAGAGGGATATATATATAGAGAGAAATAGAGACAGAGAGAAAAAGACAGAAAAAAACAAAGAGAGGCAGAGAGAAAGAGAGAGAGAAAGCGAGAGAGATAGATAGAGAGAAAGAGAGGCAGAGAGAGAGAGAGAGAAAGATATATATATATATATATATATATATATATATATATATATATAGAGAGAGAGAGAGAGAGAGAGAGAGATATAGATAGAGAGAGATAGAGAGAAAGAGATAGAATGAGAAAGAGAGAGAGAGAGAGAGAGGGAGATCAGTGGGTTGTTCTGGGAAGTTTGAACTGCAGTACACACAACAGAACTACAGTGTTGAAGTTAGTCGTCACTTACAGGACAGACGTCCTCATGCTGCCCACCGACTTGTAGTACGTCCCCCTGATCATTCCCTGAACAGACACAGAGCGGCTCATCACGAAGCCAAGTTGACACATTTGGTCACACAGACTTAGTCATAGTCGTCCAAATAGTAATGAAGAATGTTCAAGCTGGCAGGATTTTATAAACAACCATAGAAGAGAGGTGGTCTGGGAGGTTGTGGAGGGGGTGAGCTATTATGTCTCAGTATGAATGATTCCTATACAGATTTTGTAGCACAAGAAGTTCAAGTACCTTACATTTTGTCTTGCTGGTTTTGGCCCCCCTGCTCACATGGTTTGATCACTGTTTGCTGAACAAAAATTTAAAAAATGTGCCCACCGGTTTGTTTATTAAGCCTTAACAAGCCAGCTGTTGGTCATTAAGTTTGTTCAGTATGTTTTTGAAACACTAAAAATTTTTTTTAGATATTCTGAGGGCCAAAGATAGGCTCAGTAAACACCCCACAAACACGAAAACACAATAAACACCACACAAACACCAAAACACAGTAAAGACCACACAAACACTAAAACACAATAAACACCACACAAACACTAAAACACAGTAAAATCCAAACACCAAAACACAGTAAACACCAAACAAACACCAAAACACAATAAACACCACACAAACACCAAAACACAGTAAACACCACACAAACACTAAAACACAGTAACCATGACACAAACATTAAAACACAGTAAACATCACACAAACACAAAAATACAGTGAACACCAAACACCAAAACACAATAAACACCACACAAACACTAAAACACAGTAAACATCACACAAACACCAAAACACAGCAAACACCAAACAAACACCAAAACACAGTAAACATCACACAAACACCAAAACACAGTAAAGACCACACAAACACTAAAACACAGTAAACACCACACAAACACTAAAACACAGTAAACACCACAAAAACACTAAAATACAGTGAACACCAAAACACAATAAACACCACACAAACACCAAAACACAATAAACACCACACAAACACTAAAACACAGTAAACATCATACAAACACCAAAACACAGCAAATACCAAACAAACACCAAAACACAGTAAACATCACACAAACACCAAAACACAGCAAACACCAAACAAACACCAAAACACAGTAAACATCACACAAACACTAAAACACAAAAAACACCACATAAACACCAAAACACAGTAAACATCACAGAAACACTAAAACACAGTAAACACCACACAAACACCAAAACACAGTAAACATCACACAAACACCAAAACACAGTAAACACCACACAAACACCAAAACACAATAAACACCACACAAACACTAAAACACAGTAAACATCACACAAACACCAAAACACAGTAAACACCACACAAACACCAAAACACAGTAAACACCACACAAACACTAAAACACAATAAACACCACACAAACACTAAAACACAGTAAACATCACACAAACACCAAAACACAGTAAACACCACACAAACACCAAAACACAGTAAACATCACACAAACACTAAAACACAATAAACACCACACAAACACCAAAACACAGTAAACATCACACAAACACTAAAACACAGTAAACATCACACAAACACTAAAACACAGTAAACACCACACAAACACTAAAACAGAATAAACACCACACAAACACTAAAACACAGTAAACACCACACAAACACTAAAACAGAATAAACACCACACAAACACTAAAACACAGTAAACATCACACAAACTCCAAAACACAGTAAACACCACACAAACACCAAAACACAGTAAACACCACACAAACACCAAAACACAGTAAACATCACACAAACACCAAAACACAATAAACAGCAAAACACAATAAACACCACACAAACACCAAAACACAGTAAACACCACACAAACACCAAAACACAGTAAACACCACACAAACACTAAAGTTCCTCCTAAAGTTCGATATATTAATCTCAATGTTACTGATACATTAATGTGATCAGTGATTAATATCAGTGTTACTGAGTTCTGCTAAAGCCTGACTGATAAATCAATGTAATGATCAGTGTGATTAATCTCAAATGTTGGTCATTAATTGGTTTTGTATGCTGTAGAACACAAAAAACTATTAATTGATCAAACAATTGTTGGGTAATTGTTTTTATTATACAGTTTTCCACAAATGATCTAAAAAAACGGTAAACTGGCAGCATCATAATAAAATCATTTCATACAATTACCTGCAAAATTATGTTCCCAAACATTTGACCTGTGATTCCAGATGCTGATGTGTAAACGAGCTATTCTGAAGAATTTCCCCAAAAATAATTATTTTTCTCTTTATTTCACCCACTCAGTAGCTCCCCCTTGCAACCCCCTGTTCCCCCACCAAAACTCTGCACCACCCCCCACCCTCGCCCTAGTCTATTAGCAAAAGTTTCTGAGGGCCACGCCGCCTGAACACAGTGTAGTAACGTCACGTTACTGTGTGCGCGGCCTCTGCTGAGCTGGGTTATTGTAAGGTGTTAGAAATGAAAAGGACACAGCGCTGCGCCTGCACCAATATTGTCCTTCCATTAAGCGAGGCTTACGAGGGGCTCTGTCCTGGCTTAGACCCGGGGGGTGGCGCTAGCTCCACCAGGAAACCCTGTTTTTCACAGAAACATGGCGGGTTTTAACAACCTGGGTTACAACAATACCTCTGTCATTTTGTGTGGCGCTGGACTTGATCCGACACAGTTACAGAGACCACCTCCACCCCCCCACCACACCTTCCCAACTATCCCACTGTAGAACACTGGTGGGAAACAAAATGAGCATTAGTACACGGTTAGCATTACATTAACCACCGGTGTGTTTGCTTACATTCACCGGCAGCGTGATAATCTCACAGATTAGGGACGAGGGTCTTTATTTCATGTGAGTGACGGACCGCTGTGTTGTTAGGAGCTAAAGTGCTGCTGGGGCATTTGATACGACTTGAGTAATGCAGATCAAGGCTGCAGGGGAACGAGTCATGGGACGTTTTAGCTAGTTAGCCCTGAAATGTGGTGTGTTGTACACCAGCTATGTAAAAAGAATGAACTAGATGAATTACATTTATTAATACAAACGTTTAGGCAAATTTTAGAAAACCTACTTACTGAATTAATAAAACATAAACACCGTCATGCACTTAGTTTATTGTTAAAGGACTTTTACTATGGAAAATCAAACCTTTACTATTCTTTTTAAAAGAAGATTTTAATGTAATGTGAAAATATTGTGAGTTTTTCGCCAATTTTTTTTTATATATCACACAAACCAACACAGTATATACAGTTTAAGTAAGGGCATGCAAAATACACATAAAAACCCATGACGACAAACAAATTATAAACTGGGGTCAAAAAAATTATATGTAGCAAACAAACTCATTAGATAGGAAGACAAAAACATGAAAGCTCCTACTAAAGCTTAAGTAGACTGATAAATCAATGTGATCAGTTATTAATCTTAGTGTTACTGATAAATCAATGTGATCAGTTATTAATCTTAGTGTTACTGAGCTCTGCTAAAGCCTGAGTAGACTAATAAATCAATGTGATCAGTTATTAATGTCAGTGTTATTGATAAATCAATGTGACCAGTTATTAATCTCAGTGTTACTGATAAATCAATGGCATCTGTTATTAATCTCAGTGTTACTGATTAATCAATGGGATCTGTTATTAATCTCAGTGTTACTGATGAATCAATGTGATCAGTTATTAATCTCACTGTTACTGATAAATCAATGTGATCTGTTATTAATCTCAGTGTTACTGATAAATCAATGTGATCAGTTATTAATCTCAGTGTTACTGATAAATCAATGTGATCAGTTATTAATCTCAGTGTTACTGATTAATCAATGGGATCTGTTATTAATCTCAGTGTTACTGATTAATCAATTGGATCTGTTATTAATCTCAGTGTTACGGATTAATCAATGGGATCTGTTATTAATCTCAGTGTTACTGATAAATCAATGTGATCAGTTATTAATCTCAGTGTTACTGACTAATCAATGGGATCTGTTATTAATCTCAGTGTTACTGATAAATCAATGTGATCTGTTATTAATCTCACGTTTACTGATAAATCAATGTGATCAGTTATTAATCTTAGTGTTACTGATAGATCAATGTAATCAGTTATTAATCTCAGTGTTACTGAGCTCTACTAAGTAGACTGATAAATCTATATGATGATCACATATCGTAATAACACATTATCAGATCAGAAATTACAGTTGATCGGATCAGATTGTGATCTGATTTTGGGAAATTCCACTAGTGTGTGTATATATATTATTTTCTATCTCACTAGTTTTTACCAGAGCCACTGCTCTTACTGCAGAGATGGAGTAGATACACAATGTGATTAGGCCCAAAAACCTATACAGTGTATGTACCAACATTTGGCTAGTAGTTACAGGAAGAAGGCGGTCAAAAATCAATCAGTGGATAGACGGCAGAATGAAAGTTTTCCCACCTTTGATTTGTTAATGAATCAGGCAGCAGTCCTGCCTGGGGGGATTGTGGAACTTCAGAACTTCCTTCAAACAATAAGCACTTGTTTCATTAAGAGAAGAACAAACCTTGAACAAATGCCAACCAGTAACATTGAAGAACAGTGTGAATTAACAGGGAATTCCAGAGATGTTTTAGTGCCTGTGAAATCAAATACCTGAGATGTAAACAACATCATTGCCACATCATTCACAATGACATTGATAGGAACCAGACGTCCACCTCTAAAAGCACCTCCAGAGAAAGTTATTAGTTATTACAGTAATTTTTAACAGTTATATAATGATCAGAGGTCAGCTTATTGTATATATACTACAAGCTAAACGTTTTAGTACACTACCAGACAAACGCTTTAGATCACTACCAGTCAAACGCATTAGTACACTAACAGCCAAACGTTTTAGATACACTACCAGTCAAACGTTTTAGATCACTACCAGACAAACGTTTTAGTACACTACCAGTCAAACGTTTTAGATACACTACCAGCCAAACGTTTTAGTACACTACCAGCCAAACATTTTAGATACACTACCAGACAAACGTTTTAGTACACTACCAGTCAAACGTTTTAGATCACTTCCAGCCAAACGTTTTAGTACAATACCAGACAAACGCTTTAGTACACTACCAGTCAAACGCTTTAGATCACTACCAGACAAACGTTTTAGATACACTACCAGTCAAACGTTTTAATACACTACCAGACAAACATTTTAGTGCACTACCAGTCAAACGTTTTAGATCACTACCAGCCAAACGTTTTAGTACACTACCAGCCAAACGTTTTAGTACACTACCAGACAAACGTTTTAGTACACTACCAGCCAAACGTTTTAGATCACTACCAGTCAAACGTTTTAGTACACTACCAGTCAAACGTTTTAGATACACTACCAGCCAAACATTTTAGATCACTACCAGACAAACGTTTTAGATCACTACCAGTCAAACATTTTAGTACACTACCAGTCAAACGTTTTAGATACACTACCAGCTGAACGTTTTAGATACACTACCAGCTGATACACTACCAGATCCACTACATATACTAGTATTATATATATATATATATATATATATTATACATGGTTCCATTCACCTCTACCGTAAACAAATCTCTACAGTAAGATTTCTCCTCTACAGAAATTTCCCCACTATGGGACTGATAAAGAATTATCTTATCCTGTCTTTACATTTCGATGATTCAATTAAGCAGGACTTGTTAAAAAAAATTCTAAATATTTTTATGGGTACATAAAGATGTAGCTGTAAATGCAGTCCAAATGTTACTAATATAACTAGGTACAGTATCTTAGGGATTATGTTACCTAGCAACGTTATCAATATTCATCACTACTCTTTCAAAGGATTTTGCCCAACTGCCATTAATTGAAACATGAAAACAACTATTATTCTTGTATTTACACATTTATTTATATCTGTATATTTATTTTTATATTAATATAAATGCTCCTGTGGTGTAACACTACATTTATATTAAACAATGAACAATCTATTCCTCATTTTGTTGAAATGGCTGTCTTTCTATTCACAATTGTATCACATCCCAGTGTTTTTGCATTGTTGTGATGCTGCAACATGTATTTTGTCAACATTTGTGAGTATAATCTGTCACTTGTAGAATTAATTATTATTCCTAACATCGAAAAATGATCAGATGTGAACTTGGAACATTTGCAGTACAGTCATTTTTAGGATTAAACTTTGTTTTCTTATCTGCTGTTCGCTTGGAGTCCCAGCAGAGGGCACACTTGAACACAGAGCAGAGTTTTCCCCTCAGGAGGTTTTGCATGCCAGTGCACCTCCACATAGACAATCCCACTATATATATTTATATATATATTCTAACATGTCCAGATAAAGAATACGCTATTTATGCCATCTGAGTGAAATATTCTTTGAGTATTATTGAACATGCACAATTATTAAAGGGTCCTTATATTTTCTTGTTCTTAATTTGTTCCCCTGAAGCCTGCTTAAGACATTTGTTTGGATTTCCGTACCAAAATCCTTTACTCATCCACTTGCCAACCTCTATTTATTGCTTTCTTTGGTTGTGTTTTATTGCTTAGAAACAAGCTTTTTATTGTTACTGTGTCTTTAAGACTGGTGTATGCAAATAAGCTCTGTTCTGATTGGATGCCCTGTATTACACCTTACTCGAAAACCAATCCAAGCTGAAACACTTCTTATAACTTCAGTGTTAAAGGGGTGGAGCTAAACTGCTGATGGCTAAATAAGCAGATATATAAACAGGCAGGTCTTTGCGATGTCACTTAATCAGTGTATTTTAAGTCCTTTGTTAGAATCATTCTTATGTAATGCATTTATTTATTTATCAACTGCACTATAGGCATACAGAAGCTGAACGTATGCAAAATAACAATATATGTCATTTCCTTAGGTTACAGTTCATGCCAATGTTTAAAGACTCTAGCAGGGAATTGTGGTTCAGTCCATTCATCCCATTCACTTCATATTATGGAGAAATGACATTAGCCTTACTTTTATTTTATCTAACATATATTTGTTCAGGTTTTATTCACATCCCTTTCATTTTGCTGTCCATACAGTCAATATACAGAAACTATTTTATTTTTTGTTTATCTCCACCCATTCATGTTGAAGTTATAAGGAGTGGTTCAGTCTAAACTGCTTTTAAATTGAGTGCAATACAGGACAGCCAATCAGAACAGAAGTCATTTATATGCATCAGTCTTAAAGGCAATCAGTTATTGTGTCTTAAAGGCACAAAAACAAGAACAGTTAAAGGATAAAGAGAGGTTGTAAAATTGCTGTTGTTGGTATATAAAACAAATGTTAGAAGTGGACCAGCAATAAAAGAAAATACAAGAATAATGTAGGATACCGGCACAAGCAGTTTAACTGAAGTTGTATTTAACTGAATTATCTTCTTTAATAATATCTTTTTAATAATAACTGCCTTTAAGAAAAGCAGGAAAGCCAAGGAGTACAACTTTCACATGACTGTAGTCAGCAAAGGTGGATAAAGTACACGACTCCATTACTTGAGGCAAAGTATAGATAGTCCTAGTCAAATGTTACTGCAATACCAGAAAACATTGTTCAGTCAGATTTTCCTAGAATTAAAGACCTGAAGTACTCACTTTTAAAAATACTTAAATACTCAAAAGTGAATTGAAAGGACTGTGACTGGCTTACAGTGTAGGAGGAGTTCACTGTGACTGACTGACAGTGGTAGGAGGAGTTTACTGTGATTGACTGACAGTGTAGGAGGAGTTCACTGTGACTGACTGACAGTGTAAGAGGAGTTCACTGTGACCGACTGACAGTGTAGGAGGAGTTTACTGTGATTGACTGACAGTGTAGGAGGAGTTCATTGTGACTGACTGACAGTGTAGGAGGAGTTCACTGTGACTGACTGACAGTGTAGGAGGAGTTTACTGTGATTGACTGATGTAGGAGGAGTTTACTGTTATTGACTGACAGTGTAGGAGGAGTTTACTGTGATTGACTGACAGTGTAGGAGGAGTTTACTGTGATTGACTGACAGTGTAAGAGGAGTTTACTGTGATTGACAGTGTAAGAGGAGTTCACTGTGATTGACTAACAGTGGTAGGAGGAGTTTACTGTGATTGACTGACAGTGGTAGGAGGAGTTTACTGTGATTGACTGACAGTGTAGGAGGAGTTCACTGTGACTGACTGACAGTGTAAGAGGAGTTCACTGTGACCGACTGACAGTGTAGGAGGAGTTTACTGTGATTGACTGACAGTGTAGGAGGAGTTCACTGTGACTGACTGACAGTGTAGGAGGAGTTCACTGTGACTGACTGACAGTGTAGGAGGAGTTTACTGTGATTGACTGATGTAGGAGGAGTTTACTGTTATTGACTGACAGTGTAGGAGGAGTTTACTGTGATTGACTGACAGTGTAGGAGGAGTTTACTGTGATTGACTGACAGTGTAAGAGGAGTTTACTGTGATTGACAGTGTAAGAGGAGTTCACTGTGATTGACTAACAGTGGTAGGAGGAGTTTACTGTGATTGACTGACAGTGGTAGGAGGAGTTTACTGTGATTGACTGACAGTGTAGGAGGAGTTTACTGTGATCGACTGACAGTGTAGGAGGAGTTCACTGTGATTGACTGGTAGTGTAGGAGGAGTTTACTGTGATTGACTGATGTAGGAGGAGTTTACTGTGATAGACTGATGTGGGAGGAGTTTACTGGGATTGACTGGTAGTGTAGGAGGAGTTTACTGTGATTGACTGATGTAGGAGGAGTTTACTGTTATAGACTGATGTGGGAGGAGTTTACTGGGATTGACTGGTAGTGTAGGAGAGGTTTACAGTGATTGACTGATGTAGGAGGAGTTTAATGGGATTGACTGATGTAGGAGGAGTTTACTGTGATTGACTGATGTAGGAGGAGTTTACTGGGATTGACTGATGTAGGAGGAGTTTACTGGGATTGACTGATGTAGGAGGAGTTTACTGGGATTGATTTATTTCTTGTGATAAGCACAACATGGCCAATTATTCATCTACTCACTTAACGAGTAACAAGTAACGAGTAACAAAAACTTTTATAGAAATGTAAAGATGTCAAAAATAGTGTTTAATTGGTACTCAAGTTAAATACTGATACTTAAATAATGTACTTAAGTATAGTACTCAGTACCCAGTATAGTAATTCTGCTGTGTTACTGTCCACCCCTGATAGTCAGGACTAATATTTGGGCCACACTAATTTAAAGCTTTTTCAAACTTCTTCTATTCATTCACTATTATCACTACTTTCTGGTCCCCCATTTATTTTGATGCTCCCTTGCAGACCATGTACAGATATTTAGTTAAATGTTACTACAGAGTGTCTGCAGAGGATTATCCAGTATCCTTGTCCAGAGCATGCTGAAAGACAGCTCATCCCTTCCAATATCTCTGATGGCTCCTGTAGTGCCTCGGGCACAGACAGCCAAACTACCCCGCCTACAGTACCAATTATCCAATGCTCCCTGCTCTTTAGAGCACCCTCTCTCACACATACACAGCAGAAGCTGATGGTTATCGACTCTCCCACGCCTGCTCCATAAATCGTCTTATCCTGCGCGACACCTGTGGGTGGCTTCGCTTAAGCCTTGGTATCTGCCCCATCGCTTTCATATGGCATTTGAGGTGTTCCAGTCATGTTACGCCCTGAAACCCTGACTGCAGATCATGTTCTTCCCGGCTGTGAAACCATCCAGATGAAATAACGAGGCTGCATGCAGATGCTTCAACAAAGTACAAGGAAGGAGGAAGATAGAAATCTGGAAACAACAGCCGGGTCAAAGCCCTAGGCTGTTCTGAGTGGGGTGCTCCAGGGGTTACATTTCAGGCCCCTATAGTTGTGGGTCAATCTTATCCTTGACCTTCCCCGGTCCTCTTCCAACGAGCGTCCAGTGATCCGTGGTCTCTCAGGCATGGCTCAGGATGCCGGGCCGTTTGAAATGAGCCGGGTGAAAGTAGACGTTCGCTGAACCTGAGCTCGGACGGAAACGCCCTTGCGTCGAATTCCTCGCATGCATGCCGCATGACTCGCTAAGGCCGAATATCCAAGCGCGCCAAAATAGGCATGAAATAGTGCGTCCAGCTAGACGCTGAGCAGAATAACTGTCCCCGGTATTTATTCTCCTCGGCATATGAATGGCTAGGAATGTTTTGGCGCTTGGGACGCCGTCATATTTATTGAGTCTGAGCGAATGACAGAACCAGACCACCCTGTTTCAGCAGACTCCTGAAGCACGCAGAGGCAGAAGCCCAAGCTGAAGCCATCCTGGAGATCTTCTAGGAGCTTATCCCTGCCCCTGGTGCAGGTCCTCGCTCCTCGGGCACTCTCTTGAGAACGTGACTCACTTCATCGGAACACAGAAACAAAGCTACCCGTGATAAACATCTTCCTCCTTCCTCATACGCCTTCCACAACAGGCCTCAACAACTGATCCTGAGTCAGTGTCCTTGTTGTGGAGCTCTGAACGTTTCACCTGCCACCTCAGATCGGATGGAGCTGAACTGAAACCTGCAGGGTGGTATTGGGTGGTGGTGGGTCATGTCAGGGACAGTTTGAATGGATATCAGACAGATTTCTCTCGGAGAGGTGTCACACATGATACGGCGCAGCACTGCCTTTATTAGTGCCGGTGTGGGCTGAGCATCAGATAGGCTGACAGAAGCGGGCGGATGCAAACGACTTCTCTGTTAAATGGAAACACACAATAAAAGTTATGAAACAAACAGCCCACGTCTTTACAGGAAGGTTACGCTTCTCACTGGGAAACTGAAAGAACAGCCGTGAATATCTTCATGTTCTAATGACTGGGTGTGATTCACCATAATGTCAGGCATCGCTCCTCTCCTTGTTTACACACAGGCTTATCTTTACAAGCATCTGTCTACTGCTGAGGTGTCAAGTAATGAAGTACAAATACTTTGTTACCTTTACTTAAATAGAAATTTTGGTTATTTATACTTTACTGGAGTAATTATTTTTCAGCTGACTTTTTACTACTACTCCTTACATTTACACTCCATTATCAGTACTTTCTACTCCTTACATTTACACTCCATTATCAGTACTTTATACTCCTTACATTTACACTCCATTATCAGTACTTTCTACTCCTTACGTTTACACTCCATTATCTGTACTTTCTACTCCTTACATTTACACTCCATTATCAGTACTTTCTACTCCTTACATTTACACTCCATTATCAGTACTTTCTACTCCTTACGTTTACACTCCATTATCAGTACTTTCTACTCCTTACATTTACACTCCATTATCAGTACTTTCTACTCCTTACATTTACACTCCATTATCTGTACTTTCTACTTCTTACATTTACACTCCATTATCTGTACTTTCTACTCCCTACATTTACACTCCATTATCAGTACTTTCTACTCGTTACATTTACACTCCATTATCAGTACTTTCTACTCCTTACATTTACACTCCATTATCAGTACTTTCTACTACTTACATTTACACTCCATTATCAGTACTTTCTACTCCTTACATTTACACTCCATTATCTGTACTTTCTACTTCTTACATTTACACTCCATTATCAGTACTTTCTACTTCTTACATTTACACTCCATTATCAGTACTTTCTACTCCTTACATTTACACTCCATTATCAGTACTTTCTACTACTTACATTTACACTCCATTATCAGTACTTTCTACTCCTTACATTTACACTCCAATATCAGTACTTTCTACTCCTTACATTTACACTCCATTATCTGTACTTTCTACTCCTTACATTTACACTACATTATCAGTACTTTCTACTCCTTTCATTTACACTCCATTATCAGTACTTTCTACTCCTTACATTTACACTCCAATATCAGTACTTTCTACTCCTTACATTTACACTCCATTATCTGTACTTTCTACTCCTTACATTTACACTACAGTATCAGTACTTTCTACTCCTTCGATTTAGACTCCATTATCAGTACTTTCTACTCCTTACATTTACACTCCATTATCAGTACTTTCTACTCCTTACATTTACACTCCATTATCAGTACTTTCTACTACTTACATTTACACTCCATTATCAGTACTTTCTACTCCTTACATTTACACTCCATTATCTGTACTTTCTACTTCTTACATTTACACTCCATTATCAGTACTTTCTACTCCTTACATTTACACTCCATTATCAGTACTTTCTACTCCTTACATTTACACTCCATTATCAGTACTTTCTACTACTTACATTTACACTCCATTATCAGTACTTTCTACTCCTTACATTTACACTCCAATATCAGTACTTTCTACTCCTTACATTTACACTCCATTATCTGTACTTTCTACTCCTTACATGTACACTACATTATCAGTACTTTCTACTCCTTTCATTTACACTCCATTATCAGTACTTTCTACTCCTTTCATTTACACTCCATTATTAGTAATTTCTACTCCTTACATTTACACTCCATTATCAGTACTTTCTACTCCTTACATTTACACTCCATTATCTGTACTTTCTACTCCTTACATTTACACTACATTATCAGTACTTTCTACTCCTTTCATTTACACTCCATTATCAGTACTTTCTACTCCTTTCATTTACACTCCATTATCAGTACTTTCTACTCCTTACATTTACACTCCATTATCTGTACTTTCTACTCCTTACATTTACACTCCATTATCAGTACTTTCTACTCCTTACATTTTAAACATAGTCTCGTTACTCCTATTTCATTTCAGCTTGTTTTCATTCATGTACATTTACATTCCAGTAAAGATTATTGATAACATGTCTTTGAAGTTTGACTTCATTACAATACTTATAGACAACTAGTCATCATATCTTCTGCCCCATGAAACACATGTTAATGTTCAGTAGTAACAGATATGCTTCTTTAATATATTTACATTGTACTAAACTACATTCATGTTCAATGGGCGTATATGCGGCTGAAACAGGAAGCCTAGCGCATCCCAAATGTATCAACATTAACATTTTAATATAAAATTATAGTCATTATGGCTTTTAGAAGAATGGAGTATTTGGGGAGGTGGGCTAGTGCACTTTAGACCCCTGTTGTGCGGCCTAAGCTTTTGTTCTTAATGGCATTTTTTCTCTTACATTACTTTTAATTTTATACTTTAAGTAGTTCTGAAAGAAGTACTTTTACACTATACTGGAGTAAAAAGCTTCAGTTGATACTTCACCTTCTTCAGAAGTATTTTTAAACTCTAGTATCTATACTACTACCTGAGTAATGAATGGGAATAGTTCTGACACCTTTGGTCTACTGTCATTTGAGGCGTTCTGCGGCTCGAACTTCTTGTATGCACACGCCGTGTGAGACGTCCCTTATAAACAAGGTGTCAACATTCGGGGTTGGTGCTAAGCCCTTATTTTGGTTGTGTCTGTGTCACTATTACATAATAGCCACTCTGTTGTGCACTCGAGCCTGTTGCCCCGTTAACTGTTTGGCTACAGCGGTGGAGTCCCTCACGTTTCAATGAACCATTGTTTAAAAAAAGTTCAGGCTGGCAAATGATAAACATAGAAAATATGTGGACAAATATGTTTACACGTGTGAGTAGTTCACTCTCTGTGAAGACTAAACACCAGCTAATATGAAAGTGTCAAGCAAACAATATGGCGGCGTTTGAGTTCCTAACTTTTTATTTTTTACAAAGTCAAGAAATACAGCTTAAAAGACTGTGGTTTAGCTCCGCCCACTGTTCAGAAACTGCTGTAGGTGTGGATGTAGATGGTGGACAACAATGCTAGAAGACGTACTCACGGTAATGCTAAATGACAGAAAGGTGGTGTTGTTTTTTGGTGGAGTAATTGGATGTACAGTGGGACCCCCATACACAAATGACCCAAAGACCCCCAAAATATCCAGAAAGTGGACTAAATCTGGGCACACTGGAAAGAACCGTCCTCTCACTCCATCATCTGTAGATCATTTCACGTCTGAAGGTTATCACAGCTATGGGACGTAGGCTTACACGACGACTGGATCTTAAGTCTGACGCTGTTCAACAGTATGGGCGTGTAAGGAAACCAGCGAGAGGTGTTCAAGAGCCTCCGTGTACGTGGAGGTTAACCAGGTAAGCCCAGTTCGATGGTTTAGGTTATGCTAAGCTAAGATTTATAGAGTCGTATGAGAGCGAGTTCCACTTTGATCATATTTACTACAATAACTGTACCTCTTATCTTATATCTTAGTTTAGCTGGTTGCTAGGCTGTTGTCATGAATAATGTTGGTTGGTTATTTAGCTAGATACTGTTTACTCTCAGGATGAGCTGCTGTTGTGGGTGTGGTTGGACTAAAAGTATCAGGACTAAGTGATATGTTGTTCTATTTCTACATTACAGCTTTTTCAAACTCATATTCAGAAATATCATCAGAATCTGAAGAAGCAGGTCTGGAACATTCTCCGTCCCAGTCAGTCAAGATGCTTTTGTACGGCGGCGCTGTTCACTGTTGTCCACCAGTGACGCCACACGGTAGCGTTCAGGAATTTCCATAGCAAGCTCAAGTTTTTCAGTCAATTTAATTAAAATCATCTATTCTAGAGCAAATTAAGCTGCAAATTTCATTTTAAGTCATGTTTATATATTTTAAGTACCTACAACAATATGAAATCACCAGGGGCTCCATAAGGGGTGCTTAACCTTTAAGCTAAAGGTTCATTTTATCTATTTTGTTTTTTTCAATGATGCCAAACAACAACACAACACACAACCATTAATGTCTAGTTAACTCTTGGGCTTGAAGTTAACTAGAGCTTTACGGGTTGCCACTGGAATCCTCTTCCACTCCTCCACGATGACATCACAGAGCTGGTGGATGTTAGAGACCTTGCGCTCCTCCACCTTCCATTTGAGGATGCCCACAGATGCTCAGCAGGGTTTAGGTCTGGAGACATGCTTGGCCAGTCCAGCACCTTTACCCTCAGTTTCTTTAGCGAGCCAGTGGTCGTCTTGGAGGTGTGTTTGGGGTCATTATCATATTGGAATACTGCCCTGGGCCCAGTTTCTGAAGGGAGGGGATAATGCTCTGCTTCAGTATGTCACACATATGTTGGCATTCATGGTTCCCTCAATGAACTGTGGCTCCCCACTGCCAGCAGCACTCAAAGAATGACATTTCCACCACCATGCTTGACTGTAGGCAAGACACATTTGTCTTTGTACTCCACACCTGGTTGCCTCCACACACGTTTGACACCATCTGAACCAAGTAAGTTTATCTTGATCTCATCAGACCACAGGACATGATTCCAGTAATCCATGTGCTTAGTCTGCTTGTCTTCAGTAAACTGTTTGCAGCTATCTTATGCATCTTCTTTAGTAGACGCTTCCTTCTGGGACGACAGCAATGCAGAGTAGTTTGATACAGTGTGTGGTCCATGGTCTGAGCATTGACAGGCTGACCCCCTACTCCTTTAACCTCTGCAGCAACGTTGGCAGCACTTATACATCTATTTTCAAAAGTCAACCAACTTCTTTGGTGGACCATGGCGAGGCCTGTTCTAAGTGAAACCTGTCCTGTTAAAGCTGTATGGTCTTGGCCACCGTGCTGCAGCTCAGTTTCAGAGTGTTGGCAGTCTTCTTATAGCCTAGGCCATCTTTACGTACAGCAACAATTGTTTTTTTCAGATCCTCAGATACATCTTTGCCATGAGGTGCCATGTGACCAGTATTAGAGCCTGTTCGAGCAATAACACAAAATTTAATACACCTGCTTCCCCTTCACACCTGAGACCTGAGACAAGTTTCAAGTTTGTCATTTGCACATCATGTCAGGACATACACGCATTGAAATGCTTGGGGTGAGGCTCAGATAACACTCTACAGCAGGGCAGCAATATATATATGTAGTAAAAACTGTGCAAACAACAATAAATAGACAATATTGAAGTAAAAAATAGGCTAGAATATATACATTTAGTAATAACTAAAATATATAAAGGAATACACAAAACATACACAAGATATATACATAATATATACATGAGGACATATGTATCTAAGAAGATATACAGGGGTTGGACAATAAAACTGAAACACCTGTCATGTTAGTGTGGGAGGTTTCATGGCTAAATTGGACCAGTCTGGTGGTCAATCTTCATTAATTGCACATTGCACCAGTAAGAGCAGAGTGTGGAGTTCAGTTAGCAGCTAAGAGCACAGTTTAGCTCAAAATACTACAATAACACAACATTATGGGACATACCAGAGTTCAAAAGAGGACCAATTGTTGGTGCACGTCTTGCTGGTGCATCTGTGACCAAGACAGCAAGTCTTTGTGATGTATCAAGAGCCACGATATCGAGGGTAATGTCAGCATACCACCAAGAAGGACCAACCACATCCAACAGGATTAACTGTGGACGCGAGAGGAAGCTGTCTGAAAGGGATGTTGGGATTCTAACCCGGATTGTATCCAAAAAACATAAAACCACGGCTGAACAAATCACGGCAGAATTAAATGTGCACCTCAGCTTCTCCTGTTTCCACCAGAACTGTCCGTCAGGAGCTCCACAGGGTCAATATACACGGCCGGGCTGCTATAGCCAAACCTTTGGTCACTCGTGCCAATGCCAAACGTCGGTTTCAATGGTGCAAGGAGCGCAAATCTTGGGCTGTGGACAATGTGAAACATGTATTGTTCTCTGATGATCCACCTTTACTGTTTTCCCCACATCCGGGAGAGTTATGGTGCGGAGAAGCCCCAGTGAAACATGGGGGTGGATCAGTGATGGTTTAGGTTGCCATATCATGACATTCCCTTGGCCCAATACTTGTGCTAGATGGGCACGTCACTGCCAAGGACTACCGAGCCATTTAAAGTGACTTAGTTATATTGTCCGCTGTCACTAACGAGTCACATGACACCGGGGAGGAAAAAACAGCTAACTGGGCACAGTTTGGCCATTTTCACTTAGGGGTGTACTCGAATTTTCACTGTTCTACAAGCTGTACACTGACTGCATGTATATAAAGTACTGTGCAAAAGTTTTAGACACTTAGAAACATAATTATATTTCATATTATTATAATTAACATATCATCGCTGTCCAATGAAAACCATCTCCATTTAGTCAATTTTAAGTTTTCTATATCATTTGAACACCCCAATGGTTGTTTACATTGTGTGACAATTTCATGATGAGTGGACCAATAGAAGTGCTCTAAAACAGCTTGGGAAAAAATCTGGTTCCATTGACTGACATTGAAAGTGAAGTAGGTTTTCGCTCTCTCCTGTAAAGTTGCAATTTTGGTGATACTCGTTTTTCATTGGACAGCCACGATATGTATCTCATATTAATTGGACTGGAAGTATCAGTTCTAGCTTGGGTTTTGTTCTCAGAGAACATTTCTGAACATTTGATTCCACTCAGCGCTGTTTGTGTTCTGCCATGCTTAAAGGCTGATTCCTGATGAGATCAGCGCTGAGTGCTGTATAGTTGGCCGGGGTTCGTTCGGCAGCATCAACACTGTTGGCCAAATTTCTCTGCCTCTGGAAATAAAGAGATCGTTTCTGTGGACTTGTTCAGGATGTGGAGTCAGAGGGGTCCGGCAGGGAATTCCTCTCTCACCCCGCGCTCCGAGCTTTGTTTGGCCAGCCGGGTGAGCAGTAGTGAGAGACTGTGTGGTCCTGAGACTATTAGTTTGTTTAGAGAAGTTAACACTGCTCTCTGTGCAGAGCCTGCAGAGCACATACCAGCACCTCTCTCTCTCCTTCTCTCTGTTTATATTCACTCTCTAGCTCTCTTTCTCCCTCTCTCTCTGTTTATATTCACTCTCTAGCTCTCTCTCTCTCGCTGTGTTCATATTCACTCTCTAGCTCTCTCTCCCTATGCCTCACTCTCTCTTCCTATTCTCTGTCTCTTTCTCCCTCTCTTTCTCTCTCTCTCTTCCTATTCGCTGTCTCTATCTTCCTCTCTATCTCTCCTTCTCTGTTTATATTCACTCTCTAGCTCTCTTTCTCTCTCTCTCCTTCTCTCTCTGTTTATATTCACTCTCTATCTCTCGCTCTGTGTTCATATTCACTCTCTAGCTCTCTCTCCCTATGCCTCACTCTCTCTTCCTATTCTCTGTCTTTCTCCCTCTCTTTCTCTCTCTCTCTTCCTATTCACTGTCTCTATCTTCCTCTCTATCTCTCCTTCTCTCTGTTTATATGCACTTTCTAGCTCTCTTTCTCTCTCTCTCCCTCTCTCTCTGTTTATATTCACTCTCTATCTCTCGCTCTGTGTTCATATTCACTCTCTAGCTCTCTCTATTCCTCTCTCTCTTCCTATTCACTGTCTCTATCTCTCTCTCTTTCTTTCCCTCTCTCCCTTTCTTCCTATTTACTGTCTCTATCTCCCTCTCTATCTTTCTCTCTCTTTCTCTCTGTTTATATTCACTGTCTCTATCTTTCTCTCTGTTTGTATTCACTCTCTAGCTCGCTCTTTCTCTCTCTTTCCCCCTCTTCCTATTCACTGTGCCTATCTCCCTCTTTACCTCTCTATCTCTCTCTCTCTTTCTTTCTGTTTGTAATCACTCTCTAGCGCTCTCTCACTCTCTCTATTCGTATTCACTGCCTCTGTCTCCCTCTCTCTCTTTCTCTCTGTTTATATTCGTTCTTTAGCTTTTTCACTCACTCTCATCCTATTCACTGTCTCTACCTCCCTCTATATATATCTTTTTCTATCCATGGTGTGTACCTCCCTCCTTTTCTCTCTCTCTTTCTGTCTCTTACTCTCTTTCTCTTTGTTTATATTCAGACTGATAAATCAATGTGATCAGTTATTAATCTCAGTGTTACTGAGCTCTGTTAAAGTCTGAGTAGACTGATAAATCAATGTGATTAGTTATTAATCTCAGTGTTACTGAGCTCTGTTAAAGTCTGAGTAGACTGATAAATCAATGTGATCAGTTATTAATCTCAGTCTTACTGAGCTCTGTTAAAGCCTGAATAGACTGATAAATCAATGTGATCAGTTATTAATCTCAGTGTTACTGAGCTCTGTTAAAGTCTGAGTAGACTGATAAATCAATGTGATCAGTTATTAATCTCAGTGTTTCTGAGCTCTGTTAAAGTCTGAGTAGACTGATAAATCAATGTATTGGTTATTAATCTCAGTCTTACTGAGCTCTGTTAAAGTCTGAGTAGACTGATAAATCAATGTGATCAGTTATTAATCTCAGTGTTACTGAGCTCTGTTAAAGTCTGAGTAGACTGATAAATCAATGTATTGGTTATTAATCTCAGTCTTACTGAGCTCTGCTAAAGTCTGAGTAGACTGATAAATCAATGTGATCAGTTATTAATCTCAGTCTTACTGAGCTCTGTTAAAGTCTGAGTAGACTGATCAATCACTGTGATTAGTTATTAATCTCATTGTTACTGAGCTCTGTTAAAGTCTGAGTAGACTGATAAATCAATGTGATCAGTTATTAATCTCATTGTTACTGAGCTCTGTTAAAGTCTGAGTAGACTGATAAATCAATGTGATCAGTTATTAATCTCATTGTTACTGAGCTCTGTTAAAGTCTGAGTAGACTGATAAATCAATGTGATCAGTTATTAATCTCATTGTTACTGAGCTCTGTTAAAGTCTAAGTAGACTGATAAATCAATGTATTGGTTATTAATCTCAGTCTTACTGAGCTCTGCTAAAGTCTGAGTAGACTGATAAATCAATGTGATCAGTTATTAATCTCAGTCTTACTGAGCTCTGCTAAAGTCTGAGTAGACTGATAAATCAATGTGATCAGTTATTAATCTCAGTCTTACTGAGCTCTGCTAAAGTCTGAGTAGACTGATAAATCAATGTGATCAGTTATTAATCTCAGTATTATTGAGCCCTGCTATATCTTAGTAGACTGATAAATCAATGTGATCAGAGTGTTACTGAGCTCTGTAAAAGCCTGAGTAGACTGATAAATCAATGTGATCAGTTATTAATCTCATTGTTACTGATAAATCAATGTGATCAGTTATTAATCTCATTGTTACTGATAAATCAATATGATCAGTTATTAATCTCAGTGTTACTGATACATTAATGTGATCAGTTATTAATCTCTAGAGCTCTACTAAAGTCTGACTAGACTGATAAATCAGTATGATGATCAATTATTAAGTGTTTAATAAGACTGAGAGTGAGGGAGATGGTGAACAGTCTATAATGTTAGTATATGAGCTTACAACCAGTGAACCAGTGAATAGATGCATTAGGTTAGTGTTTGTAATAATATATATATGTATATACATTGCAGTGTACATGCTTTTAGTAAAGTGGCCAGTTAGTGGAAGCAGTGTAAGTGTTTCTAATAAAGTGGCCACTTAGTAAAAGCACAAGGCACGTGTTTAAATGAAGTGGCCAGTGAGAAGTACCACAGGGTAAGCGTTTTCAATAAACGAGATAAACAAACCAAATAGATAAGGCACAAGGGAGGTGTTCCTAATAAAATGACCAGTGAGAGGAACTCGTTGTTTCCAATAAAGTGGCCACTCAAATGAAAGCACAAGGTAGGTGTTTCTTCCAAAGCGACCAACGAGAGGAAAAAAGAACTGTACACCTACGTCACTTTCGTACTCTGTGATGAATCCAGCAGATGCTCTATACTTGGAACAGCTCTCTGTCCTCAAATGCACGTTATTCATGTCAGCTTGTCTGTTTTTCCTGTTGGCAGTAACCGAAGGCTGGACTCGCATTTAGAGCATTTCCTACTTTCTGCATTCGGAAGAGTGTTTCTGAATACAGTGCACGAAACATGCTCATTCCCGCCACATTAATTTCCCTATTTCCTTTGGCAACTGCTATGATGGTTTCATAAGCTGTGGGATTTTTTTTGGCGCTTGTAGGGCCGTGTTGAAACAGCTGGGCACTAATCATGGCTATCTTTCCGCTAATGGGTGCAGTGCATGATTAACGCTTAAATGAGTAACGCACTTTCACTATATAGTCACTATGGGTGTGTATGTGTGTCAGTTTGTTCATGCCTTTGGAAGCAATTAGATAGAAACAATTATACAGAGCAATTATACAGAATATATCCAGTAGCATTATATGTGATTAACCCAGTCCTAAGTAAGTAAGAAAAGACATCAGCATGCAGAACTAGATCTTTCTGTATGTTGCCATGTTTCATATCACTGAGATAAAGAAGCTCCATGCAGTCTTTCTGAGGTTGAAAGTTATTCTGCTATAGAATTGTTTATTATTGAGTTGCATAATCAGAGTAACAATAAATGGTCACTGAAGTATGACAGATATTTGTATGCAAACATTTAAGACGGTATTCTTTTAAGAATCCCCAAATGAGTTTAAAGAACAAAATGTGCTTCTTCTAAGATTCTTTTGTACCACCTAGTTAAAGGCTGGATCTTGTAAATGAAACTATATATATATATATATATATATATATATATATATATATATATATATATATATATATATATATATGGAAATTAGGTTGTTAATGTTAATTTCATTAAATAAATGATTGAATATTACATAATGGAGATACCAAAGCTTTTATTACAGCACAGAAATGTTTTAGAAGTGATTGTTTCTGAGCTCTACTAAAGCCTGAGTAGACTGATAAATCAATGTGATCAGTTATTAATCTCAGTGTATCTGAGCTCTACTAAAGCCTGAGTAGACTGATAAATCAATGTGATCAGTTATTAATCACAGTGTTACTGATCTCTGTTAAAGTCTGAGTAGACTGATAAATCAATGTGATCAGTTATTAATCTCAGTGTTTCTGAGCTCTACTAAAGCCTGAGTAGACTGATAAATCAATGTGATCAGTTATTAATCTCAGTGTTACTGATCTCTGTTAAAGTCTGAGTAGACTGATAAATCAATGTGATCAGTTATTAATATCAGTGTTTCTGAGCTCTACTAAAGCCTGAGTAGACTGATAAATCAATGTGATCAGTTATTAATATCAGTGTTACTGAGCTCTGTTAAAGTCTGAGTAGACTGATAAATCAATGTGATCAGTTATTAATATCAGTGTTTCTGAGCTCTACTAAAGCCTGAGTAGACTGATAAATCAATGTGATCAGTTATTAATCTCAGTGCTACTGAACTCTACTAAAGTCTGAGTAGACTGATAAATCAGTGTGATCAGTTATTAATCTCAGTGTTACTGATAAATCAATGTGATCAGTTATTAATCTCAGTGTTACTGATAAATCAATATGATCAAATAAATGATTGAGTATTACATTATGGAGATACCAAAGCTTTTATTACAGCACAGAAATGTTTCAGAAGTGATTGTTTCTGTTGAGACACTTAGAGCCATACATGAGTAGCAATTTTGGAACATCTGTATACACATAGGAATGTGTTTCAGTAGTGACCACTCTTGATTTTACTCACTGACTTTTACTTCAAAACAATGGGATCTAACTTCTTACCATTAGGGGCCATCAAAAAGCATGCAGCTTTAAATAGCCCAGGCGTGGCTCTTTGAGTTTTGGAAGTGACAGGAAAACATAGGCAAGCAATTTTTATAATTTTATAATATATATATGTATATATTGCTCACCCATGTTTTCTTTTCACTTCACTTCCAAAACTTAAAGTTTATATATATATAAGCTGTGAGGCAACAGTGCTAACCACTACACCACCATGCTAACCACTACACCATTGTGCCGCCATATTTATATTTTGTTCAATTGAAAATGTAAAGGCAGATGGAACAGTGGAATAATCCATATAACATAAAGGTTGTATAACAATCAAAGAATTGTACATTTTCCCCCCAAACTCTTTTTTAAGGGTAAATTTGAGTGTTTTTTCAAAAATTAGGTCAAAATTTGGAGTCATTGACACCGACTTCTTTACTGAGTAGAACCAGGGGTCACAACATGTACAACACATATAGCTATTTCATGTATTTTCTTATAACTTTCTTATTATCATCCCAAAGCAATGTCTCAAACATCAGCCAGTGTACCCACAACATGTTCGAAACATTAGAACTCGGTCTTCGGACGTCTGGTTCCTATCACCACCACTGTAAACAGTTCTGACTATAGCATTTTGCGTGATGCTGTTTATATCTTGAGCATTTACTTCTACAAAAAATAAAGAAATATCAGCAGAATTCCCCTTAATAGCACATACATGAGGATGGAAACGCAGCCAGAAGGGCACAAGAAAGGAATTTTATAGCTGTGCCCGGGTTTCAGAGTGGATCTGAGAGTTTCAGGCGTAAAGATGAAGCAAGAGTGAGTGTGTGGCGGCGTGTAATGCTGTGTATGTGTGTGTATGTGTCTCCTAACACCCTGAGGTGGCGGTAAACACTCTGGTAGCGTCTGAGCATGCATAGCGTGCCGTGGTGGCCCCGCCCTCCTGGCAGCCTCTGCCAACCGCAACCACCTACGGGTGAGTCGCGTCCTCCGTGACCTGCCGACCCCTTCTTTCCCTCCACCCGGCTGACAGACCCAACACCTGGCGGGGGCCGGGCCCAGCCCCTTCCGCGGAGCTCCGTGTCACGACAGCGAGCGTGGAGGAGCCTCGATCGCCCGCTGAACCCTGCCGGAGCTCAGTTCGGGGCAGGAGTTGAAGGAGAGTGCAAAAGGTCTGCCTCAATCAGGCAGAGAGACAAAGGCATGAACTGAACGTGCCCTGGGACGACGGCCAACTGATGTACATGCGCAATCACAGAAGAAAGAGTGGGAGACCGAGAGAGAGAGAGAGAAACTCGTCGCTACTGTGGGTAAAGAAAAACACTTTTCAGGTCACAAGGAGGTCAAGCGGTGAATTCAGCGCTGAACTCTACACTCTTCCACATGAAAGTGGAAACAAAGCATAACAGAAGCAACAACATCAGAGGCTTGTGTAATACAGAAGCTGTAGTGCTGTCAGAATGTTCTGTACAGTTAGAGGTCACAACGTCCTACAACACCAACACATACTACAGTGTTTAAACAAAACAGTTTGTTTAAGGAATCAAAAGTTGTACCTCAAAGAACATTTATTAGGGTAATGTGAAACAGCCAATACTCTCAAATTCACTTGAAGAACCACACTTAATGTTAACAATATCCTACAGCATTAATACTAAACGGTTTCTTTAAGGAAACAAAGGTTGTATCTCAAAGAACCTTTATTTGGGTAATGTGGAACAGCCAATACTCTCAAATTCACTTGAAAAACCACACTTAATGTTAGCAATGTCCTACAGCATCAATACCAAACAGTTTCTTCAAGGAAACAAAGGTTGTACCTCAAAGAACCTTTATTTGTGTATTGTGGAAAAGCCAATAGTCTCAAAGTCACTTGAAGAACCACACTTAATATTAGCAATGTCCTACAGCATTAATACTAAACGGTTTCTTTAAGGAAACAAAGGTTGTACCTCAAAGAACCTTTATTTGGGTAATGTGGAAAAGCCAATAATCTAAAATTAACTTGAAGAAATACACTGAATGTTAACAATGTCCTACAGCATTAATACCAAACAGTTTCTTCAAGGAAACAAAGGTTGTACCTCAAAGAAAATGTATTTGCATAATGTGGAAAAGCCAATACTCTCAAAGTCACTTGAAGAACCACACTTAATGTTAACAATGTCCTAAAGCATCAATACCGAACAGTTTCTTTAAGTAAACCAAAGTTGTACCTCAAAGAACCTTTATTCAGGTAATGTGGAAAAGCCAATACTCTCAAATTCACTTGAAGAACCACACTTAATGTTAACAATGTCCTACAGCATCAATACCAAACAGTTTCTTTAAGGAAACAAAAGTTGTACCTCAAAGAACCTTTATTAGAGGAATGTGGAAAACACAATACTCTTAAATTCACTTGAAGAGCTCATAATGGCAGAAGTTCATAATGTACTATGTTGTCATCGTCAATAACACTCTTCGAAATAAAGGTGGCAAATGGAGGAACCAAAAATCTGCCAACAATAACGCTTACTACAATCTCTTTGAGTCGCTGTCCAAAGAACAACAGATATCTCAATTTTTGCCAATTTTTATTTTTCTAGCAATCTCCATTATCTTCCACTTTATCTCACTAGTCGGTGTCAACAAGGGGATGGAGCCAATCCCAACATCATTGGGAGAAGGTGAGGTACACCAGTACTACCATCTTACACATTGCGGTGGCTGAAAATGTTCTTTAAGGAAAAGGAACACAGTTCCTCAAATAAAAATTATGGCAGCTAAAAATGTTTTCCTAAATACCCTCTTTTTGGGTAGTGCGGATGTTACAGTACTATCAAAATTCAGGAATAGAGATACAGTTGAAGTCCATACTGTTATACAACATGAACACATACTACACGCTTAACAATAATAGTGGCAATAATTTTTTAAAGAAACTAAAGGAATTAGTTTCAGTGCTGTTGTTAAGGTTGTTAAGAAGTTGCTAGACTACTGATATGGTATCCTGGGTGGTTAAAAGGTGTTGCCAGACCATTGCTGTGGTATCCCATGTGGTTGTTAAGAAGTTGCTAGACCATTGATATGGTATCCTGGGTGGTTAAAAGGTGTTGCCAGACCATTGCTGTGGTATCCCAGGTGGTTGTTAAGAAGTTGCTAGACCATTGATATGGTATCCTAGGTGGTTGAAAGGTGTTGCTAGACCATTGCTGTGGTATCCCAGGTGGTTGTTAAGAAGTTGCTAGACCATTGATATGGTATCCTAGGTGGTTGTTAAGAAGTTGCTAGACCATTGCTCTGGTATTCCAGATCGTTGTTAAGAAGTTGGTAGACCATTGATATGGTATCCTAGGTGGTTGCAAGGTGCTGCTAGACCATTGCTCTGGTATTCCAAGTGGTGGTTATGAAGTTGATAAACCATTGCTATGGTATCCTATGTGTTTGCAAGGTGCTGCTAGACCATTGCTCTGGTATCCCAGGTGTACGTTAAGAAGTTGCTAGACCATTGCTATGGAATCCCACGTGTTTGCAAGGTGTTGCTAGACCATTGATATGGTCTCCCAGGGGATTGTTAAGAAGTTGCTAGCCCATTGCTATAGTAGCCCAGGAGTTTACAAGGTGTTGCTAGACCATTGCTATGGTATCCCATGTGATTGTTAAGAAGTTGCTAGGCCATTGCCATCTCAGGTGTTTGCAAGGTGTTGCTAGGATACTGCTCTTATATCCCAAGTGGTTGTTAAGGTGTTGCTATAGGCCATGTTTATGAAATATGTCAATGCATTATTTATTAAATATAGATTTTAATTTGCCATTGCATTTAGGAATTTTTTTTTTACCAGCGTTTAACCGCAAGCTCGTTGTAGTTATGTGGAACATCACATTCCATTTAGAAGAAGACCCAATTAAAAGAGAGAATCGTGTACAAATGCATGCGTCTGGTAATGAACATGCAGTAAAAGGTGATTAGCTTTCTTTAATCTATGGCCTAGTTTGAGCTACGTGACCTCGCCAATTAATAACCCAATTAATCAAACGGTTGGTCTTACTGGAAGTCGTCAAAACTGCTGTCAGGAGAACTGATCCATAATAATTAACCTGACCTTATGGGAATGTGCAAATAATCTATCGTGCCCTTTGTGTTGGCGCACCTGAACCGTTCCATCGTTTAATTCCGAGGGAGAGCCAGAGACGAATCAAGACAATTAGTCTGCTTATCGTTTCTCACTAAGAATAATGTTTTCACTCGGCTATCGTTATGCCTGGTTAATGAACTGCATCCGAGTGCTTATGTAAAGCAATAAAAGACCCATCAGCCAGTTCCTGAGTGTGCACCTCCTCACAGCAAACACACTGCGGGCTCTGTTTAGAAAGGACACACCCAGTTTAAGAGCTGTGTGTATCAATAATTAGGCCATAAAGAGTACGAATATAAATCAATTCTTTATGCCGAGAGTTGTTCAGTGGAACCATGAACAAAATAAGTTTATCACACTTCTAACAGAGTGAGTTACTCGCAATAATAAACCTGATAAATCAAGCCTACATGAAAGAGTAGACGCTAAATAACACACAAAGCAACAATTCACATCAACAGCCCACCTCCTTGTATCTGCACTTATTAACCAGCAACACTTACAGGCTGCAGTCCATACGTTTCTCTGCATGCTCTGTGGGTCTTTCACAGCACCGCAGTAACACTGACGTGGTGCTGGTGTGAGTGGATCAGAGACAACAGTGCTGCAGGAGTGTTTAAACACTGTGTCCACCAACTGTCCACTCTATTAGACACTCCTACTACATGCTGGTCCACCTTGTAGATGTAAAGTCAGAGACAGTAGCTCATCTATCTTTAGTCACAGGACGCCGCCCACGGGACACTGCTGTCTGGATAGTTTTGGTTGGTGGACGATTCTCAGTCCAGCAGTGACACTGAGGTGTTTAAACACTCCAGCAGCAGCACTGCTGTGTCTGATCCACTCACACCATCACAACACACACACTAACACGCCATGCGACCATGTGAGTGTCACTGCAGTGCTGAGAATGACCCACCTCCCTAATAGTATATGCTCTATGGTGGTCCTATGGGGGTCCTGACCACCAAAGAACAGGGTGAAAGGAGGCTAACAAAGTAAGCAGAGGGACAGGTGGACTTCAGTATATTGAAGATAAGAATGTGGCTGATGATAAGAAAGTGACCCAGTTCATTTCCTGATTCAAGCCTTTTTACCTCTATGTAGTAATCTAAACAATACGAGGAGGTACGAGGAGGAGACTTCTAAGTGTTAAACAGTATGAGGAGGTGCAGTGCAAGACTGGATATAATATCTTAAACAGTACAATGAAGGTAGATAGAGAAAGTTCAGAGATTGGAGAAAAACGAGAGAAGAAAGGAGAGAAAAGAGTGGAAATGAAGGTAGGTAAAGAAAAGTCTGAGAGAAGAGGAGAAACACGAGAGAAGAGAGAAAAGAGTGGAAATTAAGGTAGATAGAGAAAGATCAGAGAGATGAAGAAATAAACAAGAGAAAAGAGGAGAGGAACGAGTGGAAATGAAGGTAGATAAAGAAAGATCAGAGAAAAGAAGAAATAAATGAGAGAAGTGAGGAGAGGAATGAGTGGAAATTAAGGTAGATAAAGATAGATCAGAGAGAGAAGAGGAGGAAAATGAGAGAAGAGAGGAAAGAGTGGAAATGAAGGTAGGTAGATAGAGAAAGATCTGAGAGAGAAGAGGAGAAAAACGAGAGAAGAAAAGAGAAAAGAGTGGAAATGAAGGTAGGAAGATAGAGAAAGATCTGAGAGATAAGAGGAGAAAAACAAGAGAAGAAAAGAGGAAAGAGTGGAAATGAAGGTGGTTATAGAAAAATCAGAGAGAGGAGAGGGGAAAAACGAGAGAAGAGAGGAGAGGAAAAAGTGGTAATGGAGATAGATAGCGAAAGATCAGAGAGAGGAGGAAGGGGAGAGAAGAGAGGAAAAAGTGTAAATGAAGGTAGATATAGAAAGATTAGAGAGAGGAGAGGAGGAAAAAGAGTAAAGAGGAGAGGAAAGCATGGAAATGAAGTTAGGTAAAGAAAAATCTGAGAGAAGAGGAGAAAAACGAGAGAATAGAGGAAAGAGTGGAGAGATCAAAGAGAGGAGAGGAGGAAAATGAGGAAAGAGAGGAGAGAAAAGTGGAAATGAAGGTAGATAGAGAAAGATCAGTTAGAGAAGAGGAGAAAAATGAGAGGAATGGAGAGAAACAGAGAGAGAGAAAAGTGGAAATGAAGGTAGATAAATATAGATCAGAAAAAAAGAAGAGGAAAACGAGAGAAGAGAGGAGAGAAAGGAGTGGAAATGGAAATAGAGAAAGATCAGAGAGAGAAGAGGAAAAAAAACAAGAGAAGAGAGGAAAGAGTGTAAATGAAGGTAGATTGAGAAAGATCAGAAAGGAGGAAAACGAGAGAAGAGAGGAGAGCAAAGTCGAAAATGAAGGTAGGTAAAGAAAAAGAAGAATAAAGAAAGAAGAAAGCAGAAGGGGGTGAAGAGATACAGAGAGTGAGAGAGAAAGAGAGAGAGAGAAAGAGAGAGAGAGAGAGAGGGTGCTGAAAGGTCCTGGATGGCGTGAGAGGAGAGGGCAGCTGTGTAGAGGTGTGGAAAGTGCTGCTCTACTCGTCTCAGCTGTGAAAACAGTCACACACACACACAGTGAGTTGTTGATGTGTCACTGATAGAGTCCATTATATTCAATGAATAGACGTAAGAAGTTAAACAATTTCAGATTTACAGGAACTACACAGCGCTGGTGAACAGTGTAGCAGCACAAGTCCATAATCACTGCAGAACATTCAGAAACTACAGTCCTATTTATTATTCTCAAGTATAAAGGAAATCTGGGCTGTAAAAACAAACTTTACTGCGGTCTAACTGATTCTTATCATTTACCTCAGAAACATATCCTCGCACTTTGAGCACCTCGCGTCCTGCCTGGAACTGGGACGCGTTTCAAACCTGCCATTAAACCCGTAAACGTTCTTCTACTGAGCGTTCTGATTCAACATTTATGATATTTTACTGCGTCCTCTATCACTTCAATAGCCAAAACCTGTTTCCATGTTATTTAGTTGGACTGTCATGTTACATAACATGTCTGGTGTCTAAAGAAAAACGAGTGTCTCCAAAAGTTGCAACTTTACAGGAGAGGCCAAAAACTTCCTTCACTTTCAATGTAAGTCAATGGAACCGGAATGTTTTCCAAGCTATTTCGGAGCATTTCTATTGGTTCATTCATCATGAAATTCTGGAAAATGGAAATGCATGTTTTTCTTTGGACAGCAGTGATAATTGTCTTTTAGCAACCAAAATAACTTCAACTTTGAAATCATTCAACTTCCTTGGAATACCTTAGCAACCACCTGGGATACCATAGCAACTGCCTAGTGTCATCATAGCAACCGTTGTCAAACTACTGCAGAGAATTCTTCAACTTATAACTAAAACTTTTAATATAGAATATAAGTTATAAGTTACAATTGGACACAAATCTGTTTAGAATTATAGATCTATTCATCAAAAAAAACCCAACTATATTAAAATGATATTTATTTATTTTTACTACTTAATTATTAACTTAATTATTAACTGCAAACAGTTTCTAGACTTATTTTGTATTTATATTAAGAATCTTTAAGCTAAACAAAGAAAGAATATACAAGTTTGAAAAAAAGTTATTCTTAACATGTTTTTTTTGTCTTGTCTTCATAAGATGAACTTGAGAAAGTAATTAATTCAATTATTTATTTAACTGTTTAGGCATAATAATTGTATTATCTGGACTTCTGAATTAGTCCAAATGATTTTCAAAGAATGATTTTTCCACCAATCAGGCATCACTGCATGGTAAACACAGAAGACCAAGAAATCATATTACATGAACATGTATATATAACAAATATACCATTGTTAACAATGTCACGCCTTGTGCTCATGTGATTACATTGATTGCATTGATATCTGGTTGTTATGCAATGTTATCTACTGTTATCTGATTTATCGTCTGTTTTATTATTATGATTATTAATACTATTATTTTCTAGCTGGAATTTTGTCTGCTAACTCGTGACCTATAGCAGTTCAGAAATTATGTAAAATGAGAGGCCGACCTTCACCCAAGAGTCACTCCTGATTGGCTCGAGGGTTGTTTATGAAAAGTAAACTCAAATGTAACCCACCTCAGTGCAGGTCAGACAATCCAGGTCTAGATCCAAGTCATTTAGCATGTAATGACTTTATTAGTGGTCTCGTGGCCATGATTTGAGGTAAACAAGGACTGCTTATCTTTCGATAAAGCTTTTACACAGGCAGTGGTTAACAGCTATGTAATATTTATCACTGTGTATAGAAAGACTTCCAGGATTTAGAGTCACTTCAGTTTGATGAATGCTTTTATTGCTGGATCACTGGGTCAGAGTCTCTTTTCCAGCAGCTACGCCCAGAAATTGTTGAAGAAATTTAATTAAGCCATAAATATCATTTATTTTATTCATATTCTCACCATCCACAGTAAAACAATGCGTCAATGGAACCAGATCTTGGAGCATTTCTATTGGTCTACTCATTGTGAAACTTTTACACAAAGTAAACAGCAGCTGTCATGTTCGCAAGATATAAAAAAAACCCCACAAAAAAATAGAGATACAAGCTTTTTCTTTGGACTGCGACAATATGTGGAATTAGACTATTATCAGAATTAGACTATTCTTATAAAACATTTATAAATTAACATCAGTTTATTAACAATTATTAGTTTGGTAATAAAAAGCTTTAAATCATTAATAAGCAGTAACCACACATACTACTACTACTCCTAGTACAACCACTATTACTACTATTGCTACTACTACTCCTAGTACATCCACTATTACTACTATTGCTACTACTACTCCTAGTACAAGCACTATTACTACTACTGCTACTACTACTCCTAGTACATCCACTATTACTACTATTGCTACTACTACTCCTAGTACAACCACTATTACTACTATTGCTATTACTACTCCTAGTACATCCACTATTACTACTATTGCTACTATTGCTACTACTACTCCTAGTACAACCACTATTACTACTATTGCTACTATTGCTACTACTACTCCTAGTACAACCACTATTACTACTATTGCTACTACTAATAATACTCCTAGTACAACCCCTATTACTACTATTGCTACTACTACTACTCGTAGTCCAACCACTATTACTATTATTGCTACTACTACTACTCGTAGTCCAACCACTATTACTATTATTGCTACTATTATTAATACTGCTCCTAGTACAACCCCTATTACTACTATTACTACTATTGCTACTACTACTACTACTACTCTAAGTTCAACCACTATTACTATTATTGCTACTATTACTAATACTGCTCCTAGTACAACCCCTATTACTACTATTGCTACTACTACTACTACTCGTAGTCCAACCACTATTACTATTATTGCTACTATTATTAATACTGCTCCTAGTACAACCCCTATTACTACTATTACTACTATTGCTACTACTACTAATACTACTACTACTACTCTAAGTTCAACCACTATTACTATTATTGCTACTATTACTAATACTGCTCCTAGTACAACCCCTATTACTACTATTGCTACTACTACTACTACTACTCTTAGTTCAACCACTATTACTAATATTGCTACTATTACTAATACTACTCTTAGTACAACCACTATTACTACTATTGCTACTATTACTACTACTCCGAGTACTACCACTATTACCACTACTAGCACTTTGACTTTTACTATTATTACTACTACTATTTTCACTATTAATACTACTACTCCTAGTACTTCCACTTTTACTACTATTACTGCCACTACTAATATTATGAGTACTTTCACTAATACTACTACTACTCCTAGTACTTCCATTTTTACTACTATTATTATTACTACTAGTAGTACTCCTAGTACTTCCATCACTACTACTAATACTAATACTACTAGTAGTAATTCTAGTGCTTCTGTTATTACTGTTACTAATGCTACTACTCCTACTAATACTACTATACGACTAATAATAATAATAATAATAATAATAATAATCAATATTATCATTATGGCAATGTGTTATATCCGCTTATTAATATATTGTATATTGTTTATAAAATAACTAAAAGCAATTAATAATATGAATTGTAACTATTAATAAGCGTGTTTTTAAGAGTAATCTTATTTCTAAGTGGTACCAATTGAATTTATCTTAACAATGTGGTACATTGTTGGTCTTTAGCCACATAGCCAAATCAACTCAGTCAGAAAATATTTCCTTTGCATTATTAATAATGTTTGAAGTTAGAAATAAAGGACAGATTAGATCGAATAAGAAAAAGACCCCAAACGATTAAGCTTTACCTTCCCAACAGCTTAGCAAAACTAGCCCAGCCTAACTGAATGACCAGGTAGATAATGATCGAGCACTAAATGATTTCAAATGAGCAAGTAGCTTCTTCATCATAAAAATACAACCTAATACAGACCCTTCGGCCAGGTTATATGAACATGTGGCCTGAGAGTCTGATTTTAAAGGTCTTGCAATATTGTTTAGTTCACAACTATCGTAGTCAGGAACCATAGACAAAGCAGAGGAGCTCCAGTTGCCCCTCTCCTAGCACCAGTGCTGAGGGGTAATCCTTCCCCCGAGGGCTAAACCTATTTTGACACAACATCCACATCTCAGTGTGCTCCAAAAATAGCCCCACACTGGATATTAGCCCTGAGGGCGGCACTAATGGCTTATTACACAAGAACTATAAACACATCCACGTACAGCTCCACCCTGGGGTTGCCTCTCTCTTTGTAGCATCTCGGGTCTCTTCCACCACCATCCAACACCACACGTCCACAGTTACTGTACGTCAGTGCTTGATATTTCAACTGAAATGCTATCTGGAGAATACCTGTGCCTCTTGGCCAGGGAGCAATGAGTCATAGGCCATTACGGTAGATCCTGCCATAACGAATTACTGCCACTGGGCCAACGTTAACGGAACAGAAATCTTTTCTTACCCGCCTTACCAGTTCTCAAGGTACCTGTGTTTGTCCCAGTCATTCAATATGTCATGTTGAAGTAGATCAGAAGGAAGTATAATATCCAATGAACAAATAGTTATCAGAAATTAACCAAATTTACTGCCACTGGGCCAACGTTAACGGAACAGAAATCTTTTCTTACCCGCCTTACCAGTTCTGAAGGTACCTGTGTTTGTCCCAGTCATTCAATATATCATGTTAAAGTAGATCAGAAGGAAGTATAATATCCAATGAACAAATAGTTATCAAAAATTAACCAAATTTACTGCCACTGGGCCAACGTTAACGGAACAGAAATCTTTTCTTACCCGCCTTACCAGTTCTCAAGGTACCTGTGTTTGTCCCAGTCATTCAATATGTCATGTTGAAGTAGATCAAAGGACAGTATAATATCCAATGAACAAATAGTTATCAGAAATTGACCAAATTTACTGCCACTGGGCCAACGTTAACGGAACAGAAATATTTTCTTACCCGCCTTACCAGTTCTCAAGGTACCTGTGTTTGTCCCAGTCATTCAATATGTCATGTTGAAGTAGATCAAAGGAAAGTATAATATCCAATGAACAAATAGTTATCAGAAATTAACCAAATTTACTGCCACTGGGCCAACGTTAACAAAACAGAAATCTTTTCTTACCCGCCTTACCAGTTCTCAAGGTACCTGTATTTGTCCCAGTCATTCAATATGTCATGTTGAAGTAGATCAAAGGAAAGTATAATATCCAATGAACAAATAGTTATCAGAAATTAACCAAATTTACTGCCACTGGGCCAACGTTAACGAAACAGAAATCTTTTCTTACCCGCCTTACCAGTTCTCAAGGTACCTGTGTTTGTCCCAGTCATTCAATATATCATGTTGAAGTAGATCAGAGGGAAGTATAATATCCAATGAACAAATAGTTATCAGAAATTAACCAAATTTACTGCCACTGGGCCAACGTTAACGGAACAGAAATCTTTTCTTACCCGCCTTACCAGTTCTCAAGGTACATGTGTTTGTCCCAGTCATTCAATATGTCATGTTGAAGTAGATCAGAGGGAAGTATAATATCCAATGAACAAATAGTTATCAAAAATTAAGAAAGGTCGCAGTTGGAGAGTTGTTTGTAGTTATCTAATGATCATTGTTGGTCAATGCGAGTAGGTAACTGAATCTTGGGGAGATTACCAATATTAATACCAATATATAGGCAGTTCCATAAATTCTTATATGTTGAAAAGACCATTAATTAAGTGGGTCCCATTTTATATGAAGTGTTTTATAACTGTGTAGCCACTGGTACAAGTGGATTACAGCAGTGCAGCTTATGTAATCACACATATGCATTCATTTCTTTGTTGCCTTGTTGCCTCATGTAATTACATAAGAGTTACAATGATCATTGCAACAGCATATTGTCTCTCATATAAGCAATATTATGCAACATATTCAAATAATGACATGAAACTTACTTAATTTTTATGAATGTGGACGGTTTAAACCAAAAGTGGTAGCAATGTCACATCAATAATAGAATAAATGTGAGCTAAATGTTAAGAAAGCTGGCATTTCCAGTGTAAATACTATTGAATACTTTAAGAAATTGATACACATGTGTAATTATATACGCTGTGCTCCTATAATTAATCTATAACACTGGCTACATCAGTAGTAGTTACATTGTTGTTGCATATATTGTTCATGTGTAACCACCTGGTTATTAGAGTCACTTCATATAAAGAAGGAATACTGAATTAAACAATAACTATGAGCTCAAAGTGTGGCCTATGAGCTTTAGTTTGAATGTATCTAAAATCTTGAGAGCTCCAAATCAAATCCAATTGGCTACTTAACTGTTTCATAGCACGTTGCATCATTTCCTCACTATTTCACTTATTATTGTACATTAAAATACAGACTTGTTGCTTTTCACTCTCAAAGAATCCAGAAAGAAAGCCATCATTACCCGTGAAGCAAGCTGCCATTAGGCTGAACAACCAGAACAATGCATTAGAGAGATGTGGCCAACTCAACCATTTGGTACATTCTCCAAAGAAGGAATGCAGGGGTGAGCTCAGAAAAAACCAAACGGCCTTGAAAGTCATGGAAAACAACTGTGGTGGATGACAGAATTCTTCTTTCCCTGGTAATGGAAAAGCCCTTCACAACAGTTGGCCAGATCAAGAACACCCTCCAGGAGGTATGTGTATCTGTTTCAAAGGCAACGAAAAGACCTCACCGGAGTAAGTAACCCTCATAAACAGGAACACCATAAAAAAAGGGATGTACAGTTCTGGAACAACATCTTACGGACAAAAACCAACATGTTCTAGACTGATTAGACGAGAAGAAGATGAAGAAAAGAAGAAACCTGTTCATGAACCAAAGCATACCATTTCAAGTCAAGTCTTTTTATTGCTGTTCCTTAATATCACTGCTAAACGCTGGAATTAAATATCGTTCTTTAGGCCTAATAAGGGCAACACACAACAATGTATATGACTACACAGAAAATCGATACACAATAGTGTAAATAGTGTAGAAGATACAATAAAAACAATAATATATGCCATACAGCTGGGATATTTAATTCGAATTTAGTGAGATCCAGTTGGTGGAAATGTCTTCAGGCCAAGGTCCGGACTATCATAACTTCTAACGTGTGTTCTGATTCAGTGGTGTATCCTGTTTACTGAAGCAGCCTAGTATCAGCATCTTATACCATCAGCTACTGAAACACCAACACATCCCACATACCGTTCAGTATATTTACTGTTTAAATGCTGAACTGAATTAATTAATTATAAAATTTATAATAAATGTTTTTTCCCTCACTTGAAATAAACAAGGGCTGCATTAGTGAGAAAATTTAAATAAAATATGTGCCTTTCTCTTGTTCAGTGAGAGAAGAGAGCTCTTGGTTGTCCAGCCAGGACTTTAAACCTGGGCTGAAATGGTGTCAGGACCATTCACACACACATAAAGAGAGATACGTGGCTAGTTTTAATTCTCCACGGTCTCAGAACATATGAGACGTGTTGGTTTGGAGCTGTCTGTGGGAAGAATAAACATGTCTCAGTCCATTCCTGGTAGAAAAGTCATTTTTTGCTGCCGAGTTTCCTTTTTTTAGCACCCCGTCTAAATCAGCCTTTCTCTGACTGCTGCTTCCTGCTTCGTACCTCGTCTGTGTGAGCGTCACGCCCAAATCTGCACAGATCTGATTGGCTGAGGAGCACGTTTGGTGATCTTACAACGCACGTGATTGGTCTGTGAGTTTACTGCGCCACAAAGCCCGTATATAAACACTGTCGAAACACTGTTTGGGTCCGCATTGGACAACGTCTGGGTCTGGACCCGGACCGCGGTCCACCTATTAGTGGCCGCTGCAATACAGGATAATATACGAAGAGGGAATATCATCTAGCAGCAGGTAATGATATAAGTAACTAATCAAGGTTGCCAACGGTAACATTTCCTGTAAAATAAAGACTCATAGCAAGTTACGATATACAGTAAAGGTGTGCAGTGATGGTAAATAGGTGTTTCAACAGTCTATGTTGGTGTACAAAGGGGTCTAAATAAGCCCAAGGGTATTTTGGGGGGCATCAGTTTGTTCAGTTCACCTCATCTGTCATAGACGGTGGTGGTAGTATCATGGCATAGTCATGTACTGTATGGCTGCCAAAGGAACCAGTTCGCTTGTTTTGATTGATGATGAGGCTGAAGGTAGTGTTACAGTTTACCTGTACACAGGTAGGTGAAGGTAGTGTAACAGTTTATCTGTACACAGGTAGGTGAAGGTAGTGTTACAGTTTACCTGTACACATGTAGGTGAAGGTAGTGTTATAGTTTGCCTGGAAACAGGTAGGTGAAGGTAGTGTTATAGTTTATCTGTACACAGGTAGGTGAAGGTAGTGTTACAGTTTACCTGTACACAGGTAGGTGAAGGTAGTGTTACAGTTTACCTGTACACAGGTAGGTGAAGGTAGTGTTACAGTTTACCTGTACACAGGTAGGTGAAGGTAGTGTTATAGTTTACCTGCACACAGGTAGGTGAAGGTAGTGTTACAGTTTACCTGTACACAGGTAGGTGAAGTTAGTGTTACAGTTTACCTGTACACAGGTAGGTGAAGGTAGTGTTACAGTTTACCTGTACACAGGTAGGTGAAGGTAGTGTTACAGTTTACCTGTACACAGGTAGGTGAAGGTAGTGTTACAGTTTACCTGTACACAGGTAGGTGAAGGTAGTGTTACAGTTTATCTGTACACAGGTAGATGAAGGTAGTGTTACAGTTTAACTGTACACAGGTAGGTGAAGGTAGTGTTGTAGTTTACCTGTACACAGGTAGGTGAAGGTAGTGTTACAGTTTACCTGTACACAGGTAGGTGAAGTTAGTGTTACAGTTTACCTGTACACAGGTAGGTGAATGTAGTGTTACAGTTTACCTGTACACAGGTAGGTGAAGTTAGTGTTACAGTTTACCTGTACACAGGTAGGTGAATGTAGTGTTACAGTTTGCCTGTAAACAGGTAGGTGAAGGTAGTGTTACAGTTTATCTGTACACAGGTAGGTGAAGGTAGTGTTATAGTTTGCCTGGAAACAGGTAGGTGAAGGTAGTGTTACAGTTTACCTGTACACAGGTAGGTGAAGGTTGTGTTACAGTTTACCTGTACACAGGTAGGTGAAGGTAGTGTTACAGTTTACCTGTACACAGGTAGGTGAAGGTAGTGTTACAGTTTACCTGTACACAGGTAGGTGAAGGTAGTGTTATAGTTTGCCTGGAAACAGGTAGGTGAAGGTAGTGTTACAGTTTACCTGTACACAGGTAGGTGAAGGTTGTGTTACAGTTTACCTGTACACAGGTAGGTGAAGGTAGTGTTACAGTTTACCTGTACACAGGTAGGTGAAGGTAGTGTTACAGTTTACCTGTACACAGGTAGGTGAAGTTAGTGTTACAGTTTACCTGCACACAGGTAGGTGAAGTTAGTGTTACAGTTTACCTGTACACAGGTAGGTGAAGTTAGTGTTACAGTTTACCTGTACACAGGTAGGTGAAGGTAGTGTTACAGTTTGCCTGTAAACAGGTAGGTGAAGGTAGTGTTACAGTTTACATGTACACATGTAGGTGAAGGTAGTGTTACAGTTTACCTGTAAACAGGTAGGTGATCCCCAGTCTACATCATGTAGGGCAGCAGTGTAACACACTACACTATACCAACCACTACTTTTACTATTACTAATTTAGTAATATAACGATTATTACTATTATTTAGTATTACTATTATTATTATTATTTATTATAAACTTAAAGACTAATACACTGAATAGCCATTATATAAATACTTCTGGCAGCATTTCTGGACTAAACCTGTTAACGTGCCTAGTATTTGTGAAATGGTTCTTTGGCCATGGTTCTTTACAGAAGTCTTTTTGCTAAGAGTGTAGTAATAAGCAGCTGAGTTATGTATACATCGCTGCTGTCCAATGAAAAACAGTTGTCTCCAAACTGATAACTTCTCAAAATGGGGCAAAAAACTTTCTTTACTTTTAATGTAATTAATATAAAGAGTTTTCATTTGAAGCACTTTTGTAACATTACTGTGGGTCACATTATTATGGAAATCTTTTTTTTTTTTTTTTTTTCTTGGTCAGTGACGATATGTAGTGGATAAACATTCAGGATCTTCACACCAAGCCTGCCAGACTGTTTTGTGGACAATAGGAATCCAGTTGACTCAACCCCACTATTTAATTTGCTTCATCCACATAATCTCCCGCTATTTGCTGCCTATAATGCTTATATTAACCAACGACTTAACGCACGTAGCCCATGGGATATGTTTACACGCCACTGGTAGGGATGTGTCTAGGTGAGAGGTGAAATAGCAGCAGTTTCTTTATAACTCCCCCCTGAGACATAAGCATTAGTCACCAACGTTTCAGTGTCAACACACCACACGCGAGCTGTTCTTGCTGGTTAGTCACAGGAGAGCACTTAGGTAATCGGGGCATTCTTGCTGCAGTTCCTGCAACGGGAAAAGGAACGGAGGACTTCTCGGCTCGGCAAGTTGGCGTGCCTTTTGCAGACGAGACAGGTGAATGACTATGACCTGATGGCTCAGAGTTTCCTTGAGCGGACTTGTTTATCACCTGCAGTAGGTTTAAAAGTGAGAAACCAGTTGGTTGCATACATAGATTCGACCTGAAGCATCAGGTTCGTTCGGGTGTGGTCGCAAAGTTATTGGATGGCACATTGCTTGCACGCAAGTGGGCACAAACATACCTGAGCACGTGCTAAGAAAGAAGCTGTTTCTCATCTATGACTTAGAGCGATGGCATCTTCATTTGAACAGAAACACCTGTTGGTATTTGAGCCACCTATCATAGGACAAGGACCAAGAATTCTTTGGACCATTCTTAGTACAGCATTAACACCAACATGGTAAATACATGGTAGGACCAAGACACTGGCCATCGCCTATGGCTTGCTTTTGCACTGTTGGGTCTAGCTGGCTCTTATTAGCCATACTTTGGCCAACTTTGGTGGACGGCCTTCAAAGAAGCTCAGAATCCACACAGAAAGAGATGGAGGCTGGCAAAGTGGGTTATCAACTTATGAGGGCAAACAAGTGAAGTAGCCTGATCACCTGAGATTAGCAATCAAACTATTTCATCAATTTGAATATCTGACATTTCTCATTTCTTTGGACAAACGTTTGTTTACAGTTCTGTAATAAAACATGTTATTATCATCTACTGTGTAGTCTTTGCGGTTTGTTCCGGTACATCGACAAGAAGCAATGGTTAGTTGATACAAAGAGGGCAGTTGGCACTACTTCTTCCTCGTTGGGTTGGTGTGAAGCTGTCTAAAGTTTGGACACGCCTACCCTGGTTGTTCTTATTTGCACTATTTTAATAGTAATAATATTAGTGAATAATTAAAACTATAAAATAACATTTATGGCATTATTTCTGGAGCAGATTAAAACATCTGGTTGTGTTTACAGAATGTTTATAGTGTTATAGTTAGAAATGAGCTCATTTGCTCTGATGCAGGTTTACATAATTTGAACATTCTGACCAGCAGCTTCATGAGGAGCCACATGAGCTGCTTCTCTAACAGGACTGAAGAAGATAGTGTACATGCTGAGATCTTGTTCTGATAAACAGATTGCTGCATTTTATATATATAAGTTCAAGCCATTTTTATCCTTCAATGATTGTGAAAGGGTTATACATGCTTTTATTTCATCCAGACTTGATCATGTAACGGGCTTTATGCTGGTGTTGGTCCATTGCATGGCTACAGTTGGTTCAAAATGCTGCTGAACACATAAATGGGAACCCATCTCGCCCATACTGGCTTCCCTTCATTGGCTTCCTGTCCATTTTAGGATTGATTTTAAGACTTTGTTCTGTGTTTATAAGTCATTAAATAACTTATCACTCTGAGCTTTTGCAGTCATACATTCCATCACGGTCACTCAGATCTGATGATCAGCTTTTTTTGGTGGTCCCTAAATCCAGGCTGAAGCATAGGGATGGTCATGCCTTTTCAGTTATAGCCCCTAACCTATGGAATGAGTTTGCCACTACATGTTGAGCTAGCCCCTACACTGGTAATTTTGAAAATCCCGTTGGAAAATTTCATTTTTATTCTTTGGCTTTGGCTTATTATTTTATTCTTTGGCTATATATATATATATATATATATATATATATATATATATATATATATATATATATATATATATATATATACACACTCATTTTTATTTAAACAATTAGAAAATGCAAGTTTCAGAAATTGTACTACTTCAGAATAAATCAAACTTTAATTAGTTATTAATTAGATAATAAACACCTTAAAATCATTAATAAGCATTTACAACACACAAATAAACAGAGCAACAGTGAAGCCACATTCTTTTACACTGTTAAAGCTCAGGTATTGATGTCACAGATCTTCTCCGTCAATCAGGATTAAACCTGTCAGCTTCGACACACATTCCTACTCATCAGCTAGAAGAGCTCGCCTTGCCCCGTATTATTAATGGGTTATTACTAGTTGCTCACACCTTGTAAAGTGTTAATGACCTAACAAATAACCCTTTAGTATTTAAACTTGCTTGCACATATATATCTATATATATATAAGTTATGTATAAGTTGTTTCTTTCTGGTCATTTTGAGGTCAGCAAGCCATCAACTGCTGATGCTTCAGATACTAAACTAACCTAGAATGTTGTTCTCCCTTTTATACTCACTTATTAGTAGAATGTTTTTCAGCTGTGCATCACAATTGATCAAGAGTGTCCAAACAACCAATTAATAACATCCTTAACTTGGATTGGCGGCCGTACCAGGAGATTTAGACAGAGGACTGAGAATTACTGATAATAGGACTATATGCAAAATAAGACTCTATACAAAAATAGACTTTAAAACAAATATATATATATATATATATATATACAGTAATTCATATATGCATCTGAATTACTAGGACCACAATGTATTAAGAACGCTGCACTAGCTGCTCACTTATAAGGTGCAGGACTGTGTGTGTCCAATACGGGTGCACCACTGCAGGTGTTTGCCACACGTTCCACACATTCTTTCCAGAGGGTCTTAAGGCCTGTGCCTCCGTCTAGTCACTACATTTGCTGCCGTTGTTGAGGGAAGTCTCGCAACAGCATGTCTTTGGAGACTGATGCAAATTTATGTCTGGTTTTACAACCTGGAGGAGAATTGATGCCAAGACTGAGATTGATGTCACACTGAGTTCCTCGACCTGAACAGAATGTCATGTTGATTTTTATTTTCGGATTCGTTTAAACTACCATCTACATTGTGTGACTTCATGATGGACCAATAGAAATGCTCCAAAACAACTTGGGGGGAAAATATCTGGTTCCATTGACTTGCATTGAAAATTAAGATTTAAGAAAATTGGTTTTGTGCTCTTCTGTAGAGCTGCCATTGTGGAGATACATTGGACAGCGATAATATACAGTACTGTGTACAGGTTTGAGGCAATTTAGGACCTTATTATGTATAAAAAACTATTTTTTCCAGACATGAAGGTTCGATTTACTCAACAAAACACTTTTTTTCACATATTAAACAGTATTAATAGACTAAGGAGTGTTTTACATACAACAGTGTGTTTATTTAACCCTTTCCAAGCTTCTCCTTCTATAAACAACCCAGTATTATTTACAGTTCTCATCCAATACCTGCTTTGACTGCTCAATACTTCATTAAGCTAAATCAAGATTGCTGCTGATGGAACTCAATACATTCATACAATGTCTGGGGCGTCCAGGAGAAATCTGGAACTACACTTTGTTCTTCAAACTGGAGCTCAAGATCTGATCTACTTCTCTCACAATAAGATATTCATGTTACTTTCATGTTACATGTATGATTATTTACATCTGGTCTAATCAGATCTACTGTTCTTACTGGTGAATATACGATTGTTGAGAAGATAAGCCTCAGACTTTAGCAAGGTGAGCCAGTTTTTTTGCAAATATATGATTGGTGCAAAAGATTTTGTACCCCTGTATCTAAATGTCCAAAAGTTAAACCAGCAGCTGAACTCACTGATGAGAAGATCTGTCTGGGTTCTACTGGGCTGAATGTATCTATGCCAGGATGAGGTCTTTATAAACTCCCCGTGACCCACAGCAGAACGTCTTGGCTCCGTATCTATTGCAGCAAAGTGAAAGCCATTTTTTTTCTCGTCTGGGTTTAAACGCCACCTCATTTGATTACAATCCTTTCATGGATCCGGGTCTGAAGTCTGGACGCTGACTATATTTTGTTACGGATTGTCAGTCTGGCCGGCCCGCGAAGGGAAGGGAACCGAAACCAGCAAGCGGGTACAGGATGAGGAGCGGAGTGGCCCTGGGAGGCATGCGTCTGTCTCGCTGGGGAGAGTCTGGGCAGCAGGGCAAAGACATCCATGCCAAAGTGGAGTTGAAGCTACAGAACCGGTTCTGACGGGCTTGGTCTTCGGGGGCAAAAGGTCATATCTGTTCCACGCAAAAACATGCACTCACAAAAGCAAGTCTTTACTCACACACACACACACACACACACACTGACACACACGTGTGCACACGAAGGACATGCTCATATTTGACAAGCTGTTTAATTAGAGAGTAGAAGACTGCAGCGAGTCAAAGGCCGTGATATGAAAATGAAACGCATGCACGATGGAAAGTTAGATTACAGCATTTCACTCCGTCTTGTCTAAACTTTCCCACTGTCATTACCCCCTCGGCTCCTCTGCCCTCGGCCTTTGTAGTGCACGCTCGCGTGGAAGTATGAATAACAGTCAAAGAAGCGTTCACACTTTCGTTACAGCTTTAAACCTCGTCTACGTCTGCCCGGCCGAATTCCCCTATAGTTCCCCTTCGGCTACAGTTACACAGGCGGTATATATCTAACCGACCATTTACACAAGCTTTAACGTACAGTTCACACTCACCTGGATGTGTCCTACATAGCTAAGAGAGGACCTGAAGCCACTTCAGTTATGATTCATTAAGCTGGGCCTGTATTACAGAGAAGTTTCCTCACTTGCTTGAAATAGAACTGCAGCATGTAAACATGGTTAAAGCCAGTGGGGAACCGTCATGGCCCTCTACGCCCTCTCACACACACACACACACACACATACATATATATAATTTTATTTGATCTACTTACAGTTTGACAATCAACATCTAAACAATTACTAAAATATCAGCAAATAAATTATTCCAATGTGTTTATTCAATCTGTGTTGGAACGTGAGGGGTTAAGTGGAAGCCTGAGAGTCTGTGTCTCCCCCTATAAGGACTGTAATGCTTCCGCAGAATGTTGGTGATTGGTGGTCCCGCTGTTCATGTACAGAGGGGGCCAGGCAGTTATAATTCAGCACCATACCAATTTCAAATAATAGTAAAACTGACCAATCATATCTACCCTCTAAGTGGGCGGGGCTTAACTGTATGATCATTTCCGCCCGCTGTGGCGACGCTAACTGGAGAAACAGCGAGCTAGGCTACCACCGCTAGCTAGTTTGCGGAGTCACAATGGAAGCCCATGTCCCGCCCCCAAACTGTTAGATCCACCCCCTCTGAAAACTCGGTACTGCACTTAAAACATTAAAGGAGGAAAAAAGACGTGCGGTTCCTCTTTCTGTGCACATTCCACGCGTTCATGCTGAACTTATTCACTGTATTTTTCCACACCCACTTTCAAGCGTGTGTTTGTTCCACCTTTGTGTTAGAATTTCCGCTCAGCTAACCAAAATGAATACAGTTACATGGGAGACCAGAGAGACAGTAAGAAGTTCAAATGGGACAACACTGTCTCGTCCGAGGTTAATAACACAGTGGGTGGATGATATGAGAAGGTGGTCTGAGGTTAATAACACAGTGGGTGGATGATATGAGAAGGTGGTCTGAGGTTAATAACACAGTGGGTGGGTGATATGAGAAGGTGGTCTGAGGTTACTTATGGAGACATGTTTAATTACTCTGTACTCTCGGAAGGTGTAGACGGTTCAGTAATGAAAAACTATAAAAGTACTGAAGCGTATCAGTACCTGCACAGTGGGAAGGTGGGCGTGTCCTCCTACACACAGACGGTGAGTTTATATTTCTGAAAGCCGGTTAAACCCAAGTCCAGCCCGCTGCCTGAGCCACTCTGCGTGGGTGTTAGTTACAGTCCAGATAGCCTAGCGCGGTGGACACTGATCAGAAAACAGTTACTGAACTGATAGACTCACCAGCACCCGACACGTCTTCTTCCTCAGAGCTTCATAAGAGAGACATTTCTCTGGATAAGGAAGCTCTGGTGCTGGTTCTCCTACACAGAATGGTAAGAGCAGACATACGGAGGTTTGGCTGGATGTTTTAAATTTAAATCTTCAGCCATAGACACGGATCCTTATCTTTGGAAGGCGGCCCCCCAACACTCTGATCTTTATGTGCTGTGTTTGTAACTCTGTTTAAGCCAAGTTTTCCTCTTCCTCCAATTACTGACTCCCTCTAACTGAACATGTTATGTTAGTTATTTTATATGTTTATTGTCGTTTTGCTTGTAATTAGTATCAACGTATTCGTGGGCTCACCGGAAGTTCTAACACAAAGTAAACAAAGATGCCCCCCCAGTGTTGTCATGGAAAATAGTGTGAATATGGATATATGGTGATAGTTTATGCTTGAAGTCAATCATAACCTTAAACTGTGTTGAACTCAATAGAGGATGTTACGTCTAAAGCCAATGACAGCTGTGAGACGAGGACATCAGCAACAAGACACAGCATTAGGAGGAGAAAGAGAGACAGCAGTCCTGAGTCCTGCCTCACATTCCAAGATGAGGCTGCTGTATTATGGTCGATCCCGGTGGCCAAGCAGAGCGTCAAACTATAATGTGGCCGTTGTTCTCATCCCACAGTCGTCTGCACACGGGCACGCGGTTTGGGCACCGCCTTCCTACCACCCCTCATGCTTGTCACTGGTGTCTCAGAGACAGGGGTCCGACACTGTTCACTTATTATGGCTGTGCATATGGCTGCCAGCTCTTTGCCGCATAACTCAGCCCAAAGTTTTTGAAATATCAACTCTGTTACAGCTGCAGGTTGTCCGGTCTGATTATGTGATTAGGGGTTGTATACAGCTTTTTGATGGGAAGCACGGATTCCGAAAAAACAACAGATTTTTCTGGAATTTTGTCCCATAGAGAATGAATGGAATAGAAAAATCTACTCCAATCTACTGAACTTCTCAACCGACAGACACCGTTTCGCATACACTGACTCTGGGTAGACTCCTAACCACGACAGCAGCATTGGTTCTACCCACACTCGTCTGTTTGTCGTTTTTTCCATCCCTCTTTGTTTTTCCCCCATTCATTTTTTGGACACACCCAAACATCATGGTTTCATTGAACCTACAGCCTCCAAACTGCATGTAGTTGCTCAGGCCAGATCTCCAAGCTCAAATCCACAGACACGCTGATCTGTACTCCTCTATTTGTCATTAATGCACAAGCATCCAGCGTTTCTTTCAGGAAATGCACTTTTCTAGTTAAGTTTATGTTCTCTTAGACACTTCTTGCTCTGGCTGAAACGCTAATTTACCATACATACAAATGAATGTGTTGGATGAACAAAATTCTGTCAGCAATTTGCAGCAAATTTGCAGCAAACTCAGCAGCTAGAATACTCACTCGTTCTAAAAAATCAGTTCATATCACCCCAGTTCTATTACAGATACACTGTCTACCTGTCCAGCTTCAGATCAGGTTTAAACTCCTCCTGCTAACTTACAAATCTCCTTATGGTGCCTACTTAGCTGAGCTCCTGCTCCCGTACTGCCCTGTCCGAACTCTTAGGTCCTCTGACGCAGGTCGCCTGTCTGTTCTAAAATTCAGACTGGTCACTGTTGGGGGGAGAGCTTTCAGTGTCATAGCCCCCAAACCGTGGAACACATTACCACAATCTCTTTGTGACTGTTACTCACTCTCCTCATTCAAAGCTCAACTTAAAACTTACCTCTTTTCTCAGTACTCTCTCTGCTCTTCTCTCTTTTTTTTCCTCTCGATGTAAAGCGTCCTTGGGTATGAGAAAGGCACAATATAAATGTATTAATAAATTTATTGTTATTATTATTATTAAAACTCAAAAAGACAATACCACATGTGATATCACACCAATGAACTAAGACTAAGACAAACTGACCACCAACAGCTTTCTAGGTAACATTTACATTCAAGAAAGTAATGATATATATATATATATATATATATATATATATATATATATATATATATATATATATATATATATATATATATATATATATATTTATAGCTAATTGAAGTAGCAATATGCAGTGAGTTACCAGTCACTGGCTTTATAGAGGCTTAATAAAGGTTTTTTTAATGGTTTTATACTGAAAAGTTTTGTTTTCCCTTCGCCTGGTTGGGCAATAAAGAACATAATCAAAAATCATATGTATATATATATATCATGATATTGAGTTTACTGAGGTTTTAAAAGTTGGAACAGACACCAGCTCTATCACATGAAAAGAAATGCTAACACAAGCTATGAGTACAGTGATTGTTATTCAGACTTATACAAATACAATTAACCAAGCCTAGTTATGTTCTCATATATAAGTACTGATGATAAAATATTATCATGTTGCCCACCCCAGTTACAGAGATGATGTTACAATGTTTTCCTACAACAGCAGTTATGCCCCTCTCTGTGCATTCCCTTCCACTGAGCACAGGTATGAGACCTGAGTGCACCTGGCTGGCCTCACGCAGGTGCTTGGAGAGCCTAACCTCAGGTCAGCGCGCTCAGTCTACGGTTAAAACTTTTCAGGCCCAGAATTCAAGGGTAGCGTTTCCAGTGACGATCAGTCATCCTGGCAAACCTTCACAAACAGGCCTCGGATCTCGGACAGTAGCTCAGGAGAGTTGGGCATGCCGCACCTGCGCTCATTAAACAGCCTGCTTGAGACGAGGAGGAATCTGAGCTATGCGGAGACTCCCTAAAACACAGTTTATGCCTTTGAGAGAGGGAACGTCTCGCAAAGTGCCTTGGAATGCTCAGCTTTGTGAAGACGTTGAAAAAACATGTTTTGTCTCGTGACGAACGCTGTATACCGGCTTTTGTATACAATGGTTCAGTAGTCACACTCCACGCCACCATCGGAGGGAGGATTCCAGCGTCTGGCTCATCGATTTGAAACAATAAATTGTGCTCAAGCCTAGGCAAGCGAGCAGGTCTTATTCAGGACGTGCCAGACGACACAAAGGGCGCTTATGCCCTCATGGAGCTCTAGTGTTTCCAGGTAATTACCTTCAAGCCCTACAAACATTTGTCAGCGGAGTGCTCGATCTGGAAAATGTAACCAAAGCAAAAAAAAAAAAAAGAAGAAGAAGGTGTTGATGTAACCGTGCAGTCACCTTGCAAAACTATCTCTGCTGGCATCTGGCGAAGACATGAACCTGTGTGTGAAAGTCTATGACCCCGCTGTTAACAGGGCTCACCCCTGTCCAAGTGCCAAAACAAAAGGAGCTGAGCTGAAAGAGCCGGCGGGATGAACCACCTGCGGTCTCGAGCCAGTGCTTTCATCTTTCCCTTTTCCTCTCACGTTGTTGAAACTGTGCCCTCCTCTCCCGGCTGGCTGGTTTGTTGTTCAGCCGGCCACCAGAAAGCTTGGCTCTGCGCGGGGATCGGGGTAGGAAAGGACTTGTTTTAGGCCTGCATAGAAAGGTGGCAGCACTGAAATCACATGAGGTCAGAGAACAGGAAGTGCTTTCATCTCCACCGCCCAACCAACTCTGACCCTCCATTGTGTGAGCGCAGGCCGTCGCAGCCTGTTCCCCACAATCATCAGAGATGTTCCCTGGTTATTTTCAGCCTCCAATACAAGCTTATCTAGAAAGCACCAGAGAACCAAAGACGACCGCTTGCCCGCTATTTGTGGGCCGTGTTCCGTTTCTTGGATCGTTCTTGAGGAAGATATCCCTCCCCCGAGTCCTATTGCAAACTTGACACGCTCTCAGTTTGGATAGTCTAGACTGTTAGTCTCTACATTTTACCTCCTGGAAGTTCATCAAGGGTCAGGATTTGCAGATAGACCACTCTTTAAATATCCCTTACTTAATCCAACTGCAAACTTGAGATGTTGATGGTGAAGATTTGCAGATAGACCATTCTTAAGATGCCCCTCCCTTGAGTCCTATTTGCAAATTTCCTCAGGCCGAGTTCCGGACCATCATAATTTCTTACTTGTGCTATCATTCAGTGCCATATCCTGTAAACTGAAGTAGCCTAGAATCAGCATCTTATACCATCAGCTACTGAAACACCAACACATCACACATACCGTTCAGTATATTTCAGTATACTTACTGTTTAAATGCTGAACTGAATGAATTATTTATAAACTTCTAATAAATGTTTTACTCACTTAGATAAAAACGAGTTACATGAAAAAACAGAATGCTTTGAAAAAAATTCATCTTAAGGTGTTTATTTATAGAAACAGTAAATAAAGTAGTGTCTTCTCGTTAACTTGGTTTCACAGCTTGACCTGTGGGTTTGGAGCCGCCCATAGGAAAAATAAACATAAGTCTCTCCATTTCTGGTTAAAACAGTCGCCATCAACTTTCCTTTTCTAGAGGGCGTTATTTTTTCTTCGGCCTCCTTTACTTTCTGACTGCTGCTTCTCGCTTCGTAGTTCGCCTGTGTGCGCCCCAAAATATGCACAGATCTGATTGGCTGAGAAGAGCCTTTGGTAATCTTACAATGCACATGATTGGTCTGTGAGGTTAAAGCCCGTAAACCATAAAGACAAGAAAAGTTTTACTGCTTAAAATCATTTTAATGCTTAAATATATATATATATATATATATATATATATATATATATATATATATATATATATATATATATATATATATATATATATATATATATATATATAAATTCAATCGCTCTTAATAGTTTATCGGTTTGGGTCCGCATTGAACAACGTCTGGGTCCGGGCCGCGGTCCGCCTATTAGTGACCTCTGGTCTAGACTGTTAGTCTCTGCATTTCACCTCCATGTAGTTCATTAAAGGGTTAAGATTTGCAAGCAGACCATTCTTAAAATATCCCGCTCTCAGTCCTCTTGCAAACTTGAGATGCTCCCAGTTTGGAGAGTCTAGACTGAATATTCTTTGCATTTTATCTCCTTGTAGTTTGTAGATGGTGAAGATCTGCAGATAGACCATTCTTAAGATGCTCCTCCCTTGAGTCCTACTGCAAACCTGACACTCTGTCAATTTGAATAGTCTAGACCGTTAGTCTCTGCATTCCACCTCCATGTAGTTCATTAAAGAGTTAAGATTTGCAGATAGGCCATTCTTAAGATATCCTAGTCCCATTGCAAACTTGGGATGTTCTCAATTTGGACAGTCAAGACTGAACATTCTTTGCATTTCACCTCCTTATAGTTTGTAGATGGTGAAGATTTGCAGATTGACCATTTTTAAGATGCTCCTCACCCAGTCCCATTGCAAACTTGACACGCTCTCAATTTGGAGAGTCTAGACTAATTATTCTTTGCATTTTATCTCCTTGTAGTTTGTAGATGGTGAAGATTTGCAGATAGACCATTCTTAAGATGCTCCTCCCTTGAGTCCTACTGCAAACCTGACACTTTGTCAATTTGAATAGTCTAGACTGCATTTCACCTCCATGTAGTTCATTAAAGGGTTAAGATTTGCAGATAGACCATTCCTAAGATATCCCAGTCCCATTGCAAACTTGAAATGCTCTCAATCTGCATTTTACCTCCATGTAACAAATTAAGGCTCAGGATTTGCAGATAGACCGTTTTTAGTGATGTCCCGCAAACAATCCCTTCACAAATTGTCCCAGAAGCTCTCAGAAGTATGAACTCCAGACTCTAGTCTTGTTTTTCCTGAGCTCTCAGGATTTGCAGGTCTTAAAGAAGATCCCGCGAGGAATCCCTTTAAAATGTTCCCAAACTTCTGAGATGTTTGAGATTGCAAAACCTTAGATAGGACCCACTTTCTGTCCAGATTCCCACCGCAGAGTCCAGATTTGCATCTCACGTAGGGTAGCCCGTATTACGTGCGATCGAGGGGTCACGCGGTGAAATAAAGGTCAGAGTGCCGACAGTCTTGCTGCTGCTGTGACATCACGAGGATGAGAGTTCCTTCCCTTTCCCTGGGCCGCTCATGTGGCCTTCCTCTAGTCGGTGTCAGAGCCCAGGCTGCAGGTCACGCTCACACCAAAGACCCCCCAGAGAGAGACCCCGCCGGCCTCCGAGAGACCAGAATAGAAACCCCCGTGCTTCCAGAACTCCTCCCTCCGCCCTCAAGACTTTACAAAAACCTGACGAGGGAAGGAAAACATCCTCTCTTAGCCAGCGCTGCTGCCAGCTTCCTGAACAGGTTAGCGGCGGGCCACAGTGGAGGGGCTTTGAATGAACTTCCCTGTTTAATAACACAGAGGTGACTCTGGGGAGTCATGTTTATCTCTTCCACAGCAGCTGCTCCTGGGATTCTGAGCTCCGTGAACTCCACGAGACGCCATGAGCAAAGGCATGATCCTCTTAACACATTCATCCAGCAAATGCTTTGTGGATGAGTAAGAAATCATATGCTTGTACTCGAGTACTCGGTTAACCCTTTGACGAGCCACCCTGAAAATAAGTTTTCAAGTAGTGGTCCATTTCTTTAACTTTTATTTTAAATTCGGTGGAATGCTAATTAGGCCAGTATCATCGGTATTCCTATTCTTAGGGCGTTCCTGAAAACGCCCCCTCATTTTCATAGGCTAAAACAAGAACGTCCTTGCTTTTTCATTCGCTTTAACACAGAACCACCCCTTCTTCCTCATTGGCTACAGCCTGGTCAGCTGGTTCTTGTTTTTACCGGTTCTGCTTTCCTGTAGTTTCTCACTTTGCCTTCTGAAGATGCACGTTCGTTTTTGTTTGAGTTTGTTTTATTCACTTGGCCATATTTGAACGTCCATCTATCTGGACACGGTACAGTCCATCACGTTCAGACCTTCGACAAATCATCACCGTTTACAAAAAAACTGTTGATTTATGATTTAGTTACCTTTCATTTCCAAAGTTAATTGTTCCAGCCCTTCCAGAGTCGGTTAATATTCGATTAGGTGATTTCACGTTACCTTTGATTGTAGAATTACTGAATTACAAAACAATGTAACCGTGATGTATGTGGTATATAGTTTCTGGAACAGTAGGTGGCACTAGTGCTCACAAACACAGAAAACACAGACATGCAATTTACAGTGAAGCAGCTAGTACAGAGAACTAAAAAGGGGCCTACTCTCGTGTGTAATTGTGTGTTGCCGTGCCTAAAAACACTGATTTAACGCCTGTGACTCTCGCATTCCTACAAAACACACCTGTTGTCGATATTGGACTGTTGGGGGCGGTTCTGTTCAAGCCGTATTGGTTGGTTCCAACCAGGAAGGCCCCTGGCTGCAACTTAACCCTTCGCAATTAGGCTGCTGCAGACCACACGTGCTATGGCGCATCACATCGTACAGCGTTCAAAAGTCGAATCCATTGTTTATAACAGAGGTATGCACACCGGCGCTGACACAGCGTCAACACATGCCTTAGCTCAGTGGTTTCAAGTACCGGTTAATTCTAATTTTCTTTAGCGAGCCACAGCAAGCCATGATATATTTACTATTACTACATTATAGTAAAGCCATACTGAGACACAGAAAGTCATAGTAGATCACACAAGGCTTGAAGTTCACACACAGAGAATGACAGCCAGTCTTTTAGATACAGTTAATGGTCTGTTAGCTCAGCTAGCATTTCTAGCCTAGCCCTTTCCAGCTCCTACCTTTCAGCTGGAAAACTGTGAAGAGGTAGTAACTAATGCCAACCACGATATTTCGTTTAATTTATAGGGCTAGAGTTTAAAACGAACCTGAATGTTTATCAGATCTTCCTGCCAGCATTTTATATACTCCATCAAGAAAACAATGCTATGCTACATCCAGTGAGTGGTGGCCTTAAATTCACTTGCTTGTTCATATTTGTGTACATTGTCAAATCAAATTTATTTGTATATATCGTCACAAAGCAGCTTTACAGGAATTTAGTGATAAGAAAAGTTCAAAAGAGCATGAATAAGCCTAAGAAGAAAATAACAACAAAGAAGGAAATCATAGAAACTCTACCAGTGAGTAAGCCAGAGGCGACAGTGGCGAGGAAAAACTCTCTCAGAGCTGGAGGAACCAAGACTCACCATCCTCCTCTGATCTAACTACTCAAACAGTACTGATATAATGACTGTACCACCTTGTACTTCTATTCAGCTGCTCAGGTGTGCTTATATGAGTGTTGCACCAATACCGATACCACATCGGCGCCGATACTGGCACTTACACACAGTATCGGTGTCGGCAATAAAAAGCGCCGATATCATGAAGCTTATTGACGCGCATGGGAACCACTGAAGCCAACAGCATGTCCGCGGTGTGGGAGTATTTCTCGGTTGAGATGGACAGCAGCAAAATTTGTAACGTCAACATTTCGAGGGGTGGCACGACCAGCAAAGACTTCAATACGTCAAATTTAATTAAGCATTTAAAGCGAAACCACGTCAAAAAACACAGCAACTTTATCCAAGCAAGCACAAAGAAGCAAGCTAGCACGAAATACAACATATAAAAAGTGGAACCCTATAATTATCAGGATTTATAGCCATATATCGAGCATTTAAGTCAGAGTTGGTATCGGTATCAGTACTCAGTACCTGAAAAGCTGGTGCATCCCTACCTTATATAATCATAATATGATATAAGTAAGATGAATTATAGTACAGATGAAGAACAGTGTGAGTGATGATGACAGTTAATGAAGGTAGAAGGTTGGTGGAAACTAGTTAGAGTCCATGTTAATTTCAGTATAGTCTATAATGAAGGTTAGGCAGCTAGTCTGAGGCTAGGTAGCTGGTATGACATGGGTAACCATACGGGCCAACGATCACTGTGTATATTGCATTTCACCAATGTGAATACTGAGAGCTTAAACATGAGCACATTGCCAAAACCATAATATTTGTGTTATTAAGAAAGAGATTAAGAAGCAAAGGGTACTGTGGCTTTACTACTCTTGTGATTAACTACTTGAGCTGACGTTAGCCAGGACCAGAAAGAGTGAAAGAATATATTTTGATAACAAATTAATATGTTGGCACACCGTCTAAAGACTATTGAGACATAGCTTCTATTTTAACTCATCATAGATGGAAGCGTAATCATAGCGTGTGGCATAGCAGTCAGGTATGGCTGCCTTGGTGTTATGACTAGCCTTACAAAACACAATTCATCCAACTGGCTTGCATGACTCAAGCTTGCTCTGTAATTCATGTAGAATCTTTAGTGAGACTTAAACCCTCAACATAAGCCTTCTATAAACATGTCATGGGTGACGTCATACGCTGTCATTGAGTTGCCAAGAGCAGATATTGTTTACTTATCGCCGCCGTCCAAAGAAAAACAAATATCTCCAAAGGAGCATCTTTACGGGAGAGAAAAAAAAAAATCAATGTAACTTTACTTTCAATGCAAGTTAATGTAAAAAGGTTTATTCTAAGTGAGTTTGGAACGTTTCTATTGGTCCATTCATCATAAAACTTTTACAGATTATAAAGAGCAGCTGTTGTGTTCAACCAATATAGAAAAATGACAAATGGACAAAAATGGAGATTTTTTTTTTAGGGGCAGCTACATTAATTTACTATTACCAGTAACTGTAATTAAAACAGATGCCATAATGTTTGATGTCATGATGGCTTACTGTAGTACACATAGCAAAAAAAAAACGTGCATGTGGGTAGAGGATTAGAGGTTAGGGGCCCACCCTGAAAGAGTACAGGCAGTTTGGAGGCTTTAGGTTGAATGAAACTGTAATCGTTGGGGTCAACCAAAAATGAATGGGATGGTATGGGAGGAATGAGGGATGAATAAACAATAAATAGAGGAGTGTGGGTGGGTATGTCTGTGGATTAGAGGTTGGACATGTACTCTGGGTGAGTACAAGCAGTTTGGAAGCTGTAGGTTGAACGAAACCAGAATCTTTGGCTTCAGCTGAAAAAGAATGGGATTCTATGGGAAGACCGAGGGATGAATAAACGACAAATAGAGGAGTGCGGGTCAGTATGTCTGTGGATTAGAGGTAGGGTATCTGCTTTGAGTGAGTACAGGCTATTTGGTGGCTGTAGGTTGAACGAAACTGTAATCGTTGGGGTCAACCTAAAATTAATGGGATGGTATGGGAGGAACGAAGGGTGAATAAACGACAAATAGAGGAGTGTGGATGGGTATGTCTGTGAATTAGAGGTAAGGGATCTACTCTGAGTGAGTACAGCCTGTTTGGAGACTGTAGGTTGAATGAAACCAGAATTTTTGGCTTCAGTCGAAAATGAATGGGTTCCTATGGGAAGAATGAGGGATGAATAAACGACAAATAGAAGAGTGCGGGTCAGTATGTGTGTGGATTAGAGTTTGGGGATCTGCTCTGAGTAAGTACAGCCGGTTTGGAGGCTGTAGGCTGAACGAACCCTTGATGTTTGGTTGTGACTGAAATTGAATGGGAGTCTATGGGGAAAAAAGGGGGATGTTAAAAAAAACAACAAACAGACGAGTGCAGGTTGAACCAATACTGCAGCTGTGGTTGGGGGTCTGCCCTGAGTCAGTGTATGCGAAATGTTGTCTGTGGGTTGGGTAGAAGTTTAGTAGATTGGCGTGCAGTTTTCCATCCTATTCATTCTCTATGGGAAAAAAAATCTGAAAACTTCTTTGTTTTGCAAAATCCATGCATCCGATCTTACAGCTCTATACAAGCCTGAATCACACAATCAGACCAGACAATCTGGAGCTGGAACGAAGTTGATGTTTTAAAAAACTGTCAGGATCTGGCAGAAAGCAAAAAAACTAATAACAACATAGTTACACACTGCAAAATGCTCAAACATCATTAACCCTGTTATACTACTATAGCATGTTCATGTCTTCACCTCATTCAAATCAAAGGCCAAACTCACCATTATAAGCTCATATTGTTAACTTTCAGTGGCAGCTTAAATTCCCCTCACTGCACTCTTAACTCCTCTCCCGCCCCATCCCATCACCCCACCCCCCAGACGATCCCAGGCCCCGGCGCGGTAGGCGAGCGAGCGAGCGAGGGCTGGGTCCTCAGTGCGTGAGAGTAATTCTTGCCGGAGGCTTTGTTTATGTTTCTGCAATCTGTCAGTGAAAGAGAGCGCTGGCAGATAGCGCTCCCCCCGCCTCCCGCCCTCCAGCCCACTCAGGCCCTGGCGCTGATACGGGAGGCACACACCGCGCTGGCAGGTGTTTCAAAGCCTCGCGCATCTCACCTGCCATCTTGCCGTGAGAATGTCGGCCAGCCGGGCCCTCGGAGGGTTTGCAGGTATAGTCTAGGAATGGGGAAACCCTCGCTCGGCCTTTGTTGATGCTTCCTCTCTACGTATTCTTCGACGTAAGCGCGGCGTGTTAGCTATCGGGCCTGAAAATCTAACTCTGACATGCTTCAGCGGGAGAAGAAAAGGAACGCCGCGACAGTTTTGCGTCATTTCTTGAACGACTTGTTGTCAGAACGCCACTCGCCATGGTGGCTCTAAAAGATTACACAGAGTTTTAGATTTAGTGATGATTGGGAGTGAGTAAATGAAAGTTCCATTGGGTTTACATCCAATCAATGATGGGCAATGAATCGCAGGCCGCGGCAGGCTTTGTGCTAACCAACACATTTAAATCTGGCTATTGTATCAATTAAGACCACTCACATGACCTACTGTATTCCAATGGATGTTAACTGATCCTCACCTACAGCACAGAGTCCTATGAACCTGAAGTTTCAGCCAGCACACATTATGCCAATCAATAAAGGCTGCGTACAAGCAGTTTGGAAGCTGTAGGTTGAACGAAACCAGAATCTTTGGCTTCAGCCGAAAAAGAATGGGATTCTATGGGAAGACCGAGGGATGAATAAATGATAAATAGAGGAGTGCGGGTCAGTATGTCTGTGGATTAGAGGTAGGGTATCTGCTCTGAGTGAGTACAGGCTGTTTGGTGGCTGTAGGTTGAACGAAACTGTAATCGTTGGGGTCAACCTAAAATTAATGGGATGGTATGTGAGGAACAAAGGATGAATAAACGACAAATAGAGGAGTGTGGATGGGTATGTCTGTGGATTAGAGGTTAGGGATCTGCTCTGAGTGAGTCTTCCAGACTCACATTTGAAATTCCTCATTGCAGATGTTTATATAAAAGGGATTTGTGGCCTTTATCAGATGGCTGTAATCTGATGGCAGGTGGAATGACTCGGCAAATTGTGTGGAACAGATTCTCACGCACCTCCGCCGCGGAGGAGGCGGGACGCAGGGAACCCATTCAATGCCAGAAGTCAATGGCTGCAGATCCTATCTGCTCTGTAGTGTAGCCTGTTTGCTGCTCTCATCGCACGATCATGGGTTCTTCACTCAAACGTGGAGGTGGAGAAAGAAAGAAAGACGCGCACCCTGCTCTCTTTCTGTATACACGTTTTATGTGTTTACTCTTTTTGTATTTATGGTTTGCGGTGTTTGTTACTGGTTCAGACTCACACGCTGACCAACTGGGTGATAAATCAGACCCGCTGATAAACAAAGATCAATCAATTTAAAATATCAGTGCAGTGACCACGTGATTCTCCATCAGGAAACACTCGAGTGATATGTTTTAAGAGAAGATACTGAGATTGTTGTTATTATCTTATTGTTTATATTATTATGCACATCTAACAGGTTTATCCCTGTTATTACAGTTTCATTTCTGTTATTACTGCTTCATTTCTGTTTTTAAAATGTTTGTCTTTTATTACTCTTTTATTTCTGTTATTACTCTTTAATTTATTATATTATTCTTTTATTTATTTAATTACTGGTTTATTGCTGTTATTACTGGCTTTTTAATGTTTATTTATATCATTGCTCTTTTGTTATTACCTTACTGTTTATATTATTATGTACAACTAAGAGGTTTATCCCTGTTTTTACTGTTTCATTTCTGTTATTACTGTTTATGTCTTTTATTACTCTTATTTGTTTTATTACTGGTTTATTTCTGTTATTACTGGCTTATAAATGTTTAATTATATAATTGTTGCTTTGTTATTTCTCTACTGTTTATATTATTATGCACTTCTGACAGGTTTATTTCTGTTATTACTGGCTTATTAATGTTTATATCATTGCTGTTTTGTTTTTACCCTATTGTTTATATTTTTATGCACATCTTACAGATTTCTCCTTGTTATTACTGTTTTTATATATTATTGTTTTATTTCTGTTATTACTGTTTTGTTGTATTATTACAGCTTTTTAAAAATTATTACTGGTTTATTTCTGTTATTGCTGTTTTATTACTATGTGCACCAAGGTGTATGCGAGTTGTATGTGAGACTGTGTGTACTGTGTATGGGTGTCTAAGTGAGGTGAGCATTTGTGACATCACTTGTGGCAGTAAGATGAGAATCTTGCAAACGTATTCCCTAAAATTTCTAAACACTCTCTTTTTTCATGGAAAATGAAGCCCTATTGAATGATTAATGAAATCTCACAAGTCTGATCAGCGGCCACCCGGAACATGGCCTGTTCACCATACTGCCATCAGGCAGGAGATACCGCCGCTTCCAGGCCAGAACAAAACATCCACATATATATAGTCTTAGATTAACCTGCTAATACAAACTTTTCTACTGAGTTTATCTTAGTTAGTTATATATATATATATATATATATATATATATATATATATACATTTTATCCCGCTAGTTGGGTCACAGGGGGCTGGAGTCAATCTCAGCATCATTGGGCGAAGACGAGGTAACCCATGGACAGGCTGCCAGTCCATCGCATGGCCAACACACACTCACGCTCACACTCACACCTATCTCTATACACGTACAGATTGTTAAACCTAAAAGTTTGGGGGTCTGTTTAACTTCATAAATCATTTTGAGGCATTAATTGAGTCAACAACTCTAACATTTGGAGTAAACTTATCTGGGTTTACAGCGTAAGGCAAATAACTATTATTCAGTTATTTATTTATTACTTTATTTTTAGGATGTAGTCATTATTATGAGCTCCTTCATAACATTGCTGACCAAAGTCAGTGAGGGCTGATGAGCTGAGGAAAGAGGGGCATTGCAGGCCCCTCTAAGAGCAAAAGCTTTAAAGCATAACATTGGCAGACAAGTGTTTTGATCCATACACAGAACACTCTCTATCCCAGTGAAAGGTTTCCAGTAGCAACAGATATGCATTGCCATCTTTCTTCACTTTCATTTCCCTCAGAGTCTGCTTTACACCCAACCCGCTTAAACAATCCAATGTGAACGGCCACTGATCTGCTCTCTCTCTCTCCCCCTCTCTCTCTCTCTCTCTCTCTCTCTCTCTCTCCCTCTCTCTCGCTCTCTCTCCCTCTCTCTCTCTCTCTCCCTCTCTCTCTCTCTCCCTCTCTCTCTCTCCCTCTCTCTCTCTCCGTCTCTCTCTCTTTCTCTCTCTCTCCCTCTTTCTCTCTCCCTCTCTCTCTCTCTCCCTCTCTCTCTCTCCCTCTCTCTCTCTCTCCCTCTCTCTCTCTCTCTCTCTCTCTCTCTTTTTCTCGTACCGTGCACGAGAAATAGGAGCTGTTGACCTGAACGTGTGCAGCGGAGGAACGCCCTGAGCCCGTAGCACTAAATTCTCACCTGTGCTCACCTGTGTGTGCCGTGAGCTCTGCTCGCCTCGTCCAGATCCTGCTCGGAATGTTCCTCACAGGAACGCCTCGAAAACATTCAGGAATCCCCAGAGAATCCTGGTCAACCGCTTACATCTCCACCCTCTCATTTAGGTTCATCACTCGCATAGCTACATAGTTACAATAGGTATAAATAGAAACAGTCATTACGGCTGCTGGATTGTTATTATAGATATTAATATAATATTAATAAGTGTGATATATAGGCTGCATTGATATGCAGATTACCATGTATGTGTAAATGCTGAGAATGATCCACCTCCCTAATAGTACCTGCTCTGTGGTGGTCCTGTGGGGGTCCTGATCATTAAAGAACAGAGTAATAAAGTATACAGAGAATCAGATGAACTACAGTCTGTAAGTGTAGCTCCTATATGGTCAGTGGAGCTGATACAGTGGGACATTCTCAGCATTGCAGTGACACTGATATGGTGGTGGTGTGTTAGTGTGTGTTGTGCTGGTGTGAGTGGATCAGACACAGCAGTGCTGCTGCTGCTCGAGAGTTTAAACACCTCAGTGTCACTGCTGGACTGAGAATTGTCCACCAATCAAAACTATCCAAACTATCCTTGTGGGCGGCATCCTGTGTCCACTGATGAAGAACTAGAGGAACACAAACTGTGCAGCAGCAGATGAGCTACTGTGTCTGACTTTACATCTACAAGGTGGACCAGCAAGTAGTAGGAGTGTCTAATAGAGTGGACAGTGAGTGGACAGTGTGTTTAAACACTCCAGCAGCAGCACTGCTGGGTCTGATCCACTCACACCAGCACAGCATACACTAAGACACCATCACAAAGTTAGTGTCACTGCAGTTTCTTTTCAAGCTTGACCAAGACTGGGTAGGTTTTGAGCTGCACTAAACCACCAGTTTGAATACTAAATAGAAGTACACAAACTAATGAAACCTGAACTTAGATCAGTGTTCTTATTTTGAAATGCATGACAAATGCATGTGTCCAATTGATATCCATATGTAAACCCAGCGCACCACTTCTACAGGCAAACGTTTCGCAAGTCCATGTGATATAAAAGATAATGGGATGCATTGGACCAGGAGATCTTCTTCTATAGCTCAAAGGTCCAGTTTCAATGCTCAGCTGCCCATTGTGGGTGCTTATGACAGTGGACAGTGGGGATGGCATGGGCACTCTGACCAGTCTATGGGAAAGTGGCCCCATATGCAGCAGGGCGCTGTTAACGTCCTCCTGCTGTGGGTTGGTTTAGACCACACAGGTGAGAACTGTTACACATCAGTCAGCCTTGGGAGAGGTTTGTGTTTGGACCAGCTTTAGTAGGCACGCGCCACTACAGCCCTTATTGGAGATTTCTTCTGCATCCAACATGTCAAGTTCGAGTTAGACTGTTTGTCTAATGCGTCCCAGACAGGTGTAAATGGGCGTCAGTGATTTTGTTGTGGACTTGCCTGATTGCGGCTCAGGTTCCCAGGATGCCAGTCTAAAGCTGGATTAGTCGGCTGGTATTCGGAGAGGTCGGAGAGTTTACCTGACTCACACGCCTGCTCTATTACTCGCTGTCTTCAGTCACAACACATAAAAGTACACGGGACTGCATGGCTCGCATTCTCCTCATTCTCCAGCCGGCCTCATGAGTGTTACGCACATGCCGACGGTGCAGGACGGGCTCATGCAGGTCGAACGCGCTCCAGCAGAAAGTGATTTTAGAGCACTAGAGCATCAGAACACACACGACTGTAGCACTGATTAAGAATCAACACTGAAAGCATGAAGTCCTTTCAGAGCAAATATATGTGTTGTTTATATATAATAACACTCCCAATAACACTCCTTATAACAATCATAATAACTCTCCTTATAACACTCTTTATAACAGTTCCTATAACACTTCTTATAACACTCATAACACTCCTCATAACAGTTCCTATAACACTTCTTATAACACTCATAACACTCCTTATAACACTCTTAATAACACTCCTTATAGCACTCCTTATAACAGTTCCTATAACACTTCTTATAACACTCCTAATAACACTCCTTATAACACTCCTTAAAACACTCCTTATAACAGTTCCTATAACACTCCTAATAACACTCCTTATAACACTCCTTATAACACTCCTTATAACTCTCCTTATAGCACTCTTAATAACACTCCTTATAATACTCCTTATAACACTCCTTATAACACTCTTAATAACACTCATTATAGCACTCCTTATAACAGTTCCTATAACACTTCTTATAACACTCCTAATAACACTCCTTATAACACTCCTTATAACAATCATAATAACACTCATAATAACACTCCTTATAACAGTTCCTATAACACTTCTTATAACACTCATAACACTCCTTATAACACTCCTAATAACACCCCTAATAACACTCCTAATAACACTCCTAAAAACACCTTTTAACACTCCTTAAAACACTCCATATAACAGTTCCTATAACACTCCTAATAACACTCCTCACAACACTCCTTATAACAGTTCCTATAACACTCCTAATAACACTCCTTATAACACCCCTTATAGCACTCCTTATAACAGTTCCTATAACACTTCTTATAACACTCCTAATAACACTCCTTATAACACTCCTAATAACACTACTTATAACACTCCTAATAACACTCCTAATAACACTACTTATAAATCCCCTAATAACACTCCTAAAAAACACATTTTAACACTCCTTAAAACACTCCTAATAAGACTCCTAATTACAGTCCTTATAACACTCCTAATAACACTCCTTATAACACTTCTAATAACAATTCTAATAACAATTCTAATACCACATTCCTTATAACACTCCTAATAACAGTCCGTATAACACTCCTACTAACACTCATAATAACACTCCTAATAAGACTCCTAATAAGACTCCTAATTACACTCCTAATAACAATTCCAATAACAATTCTAATACCACATTCCTTATAACACTCGTAATAACAGTCCTTATAACACTCCTACTAACACTCCTACTAACACTCCTAATAACACTCCTTATAACGCTCCTATTAAAACTCCTTATAACACTCCTAATAACAATTCTATTAACACTCCTTATAACACTACTTATAACACTCCCAATAACACTTTATTTGCTACCAGAAGTTATTTCGTAGCATTTCTATTGGTCCATATATTATGAAATTTGTATGCACGACAAAAATGGAAATATTTATATCCTTTAGGCAACGGCTGTATTACTGCGATCCGCATCACGCAACATAATGGACATACAAATTCATTGTATTATTGTTTTGAGTGCACAGAGAGTACACAGAGGTTTGTTTTCATAAGAATAATCCTCTTTAGCTACTTGGTAAGGAAGCCTCTGTTGGTGTGCGTACCAGTGGCCACCTACACAAGACTAAAAGAATACTCCGGTAATCCTATCCTGACTGCCAGGTGGCTGGAAACAACTCCACCGCGCTCTAACGTTACACACGCCTGCGTGTTCGCTTTAGAATCCAGCTCTGGTATTCAGAAAACACCCCGGCGAGCCTCGGCAGCGGGGGAGCTGAAATCAGTTACTTGTGTGGTAGCATTCCTCCTACTGACGTCCGTCCTGACGTCAGTCTCTTACTTCATTTAAAGGCAGACCATTAATCATTCGGGCTTATTAGAGGTCAGCGATGCCCGTAGGGAGGGGCCATACGTACCCAACGTACACAATCGCCTGCTATATTTAGCCCCGTGTAATAGGTGGCCCAGACAAAAGGTGGCTGTAACTCAACGCAGGCCGGGTGGAAAATCCACACGGGGCAGATGAATCACTGCATTAGACACTGGCAGACGTTTGGAGAGCCCAGTGCATGTACACATGCACAAATACACATACACGCACGCCCTAACCGCACGTCGCGTTATTTAAACAAGCCCAACATGGACAAACACAGGTGTAAACACGGCTGAAGAGAGGAAAAAAAAAAACGCTAACATTCCTCCAGCCGACAAATGAAACGACTCAATTAAAGACTGTCAGCATAAATATTTCCCGTCTCGCCGTTTCCACAAAGAAAGACAGGCCGACGCGTCTCTTTCTTCCCAGTTAGCTTGCTGGAAACTTTAGAGACATTGTTTGTCCCAGTAAAGTATTACACTCAGCTTCAGAAGAAGGGTTTCTTCTTCAGCACGTCATGCTCACCTTAGTGAGAGGTGGACGAGAGAAGTGCACAACTCAGAGTGGACATGCAGCTCGTCGCAGGTCTGAGAGTGCGGGAACCTGCAGTGGTTTACCTGCACGGTGAGCAGCAGGTAGTAAATACATTAGGGTGCATGCCATGTGCAAAGTACACACTTTCAATGTTAGACCTTCATACTATACGCTTAATGTATACATTCAAGCCAAAGATTATTAATAACATTGTACAACTAGAAGTGAAATGCTTTGACATTTTTATATATATATATATATATATATATATATATATATATATATATATATATATATATATATATATATATATATATATAAATGAATAAAACTATGATTTAGTACACAGTAAATGTATTCAGTCGCTATCAAACGTATGTCATTTCTAGATGCAGCTTATTAAACTTGATAATAATTCTTAACCCTAACCCTAGATTAGAACAGATGTAAATAATCATACATACAATACACAGTAACATGAATATGTTATTGTGAAAGAAGTAGATCAGATCTTGAGCTCCAGTTTGAAGAACAAAGTGTAGTTCCAGATTTCTCCTTGATGCCCCAGACATTGTATGAATGCAGTGCTTAATTTGTGCTGGATCTTGCCGGAACAAGATCCGGCACCTCTCATATTTCAGGTACCTGTGTTCCAGAACTTTTTTATGTGGATCCACCACCTATTTGATGTCTTTTTTTGTAGGACACCTAAAAATATTCGTCCAGTGGCATCTCTGAGATTTTATGGTTGCAGCTCCTTACTGCATTGATTAAAGCTAGAATTATTTTATTGTATAGAATGCTACTATGTTAGATGGACACTTGAAGCACTGTTGTGTCTATGCGTTCCAGGACCTTTTCCTTCACTGCCACTTGCTGGATCACCCCACCTTTAGTGTTCCATTACCTGATGTTTTACAAATTAAGCACTGTATGAATGTATTTAGTTCCTTCAGCAGAAATCTTTTTCATTTTCATTTTATAACAACAATTGAATGAAGCAGTCGCCGTTTACATTGTGCAAAACATTCATGATGAACAGACCAAAAGAAATGCTTTAAAATAGCTTGTAAAGTTTTCTGGTTCCATTGACTTGCATGTAAAGGAAGGCCAGTTTTTGGCCTCTCCTGTAAAGTTGGCATTGTGGAGATACTTATTTTTCCTCAGACAGTGACATAAGGTAAGAGCGGGATGACTAAAGATAAAATAAAAGCTGTTCTGATATAATAATACAATGTTAAAGAAGAAGCATATATAGAAACATGTATATCTATATCGAAAGATAATTATATACATATATAGAAATATAAAAAGAGAAAACATACACATTTTGGAATGAAGTGCAACAAGTACATGAAATGAATGTAAGTGCAACTAGTGCTGTGCAACTTAGTAGGAGTCCATGATGGAACTGTGAGGTGGTCCTAGTAGCTTAGTAGCTACAACTGATGACAAGTGTATTTACAATTTCATGAAACTATGATTTAGTCACAGTAAATGCATTCAGTTGGTATCAAACGTATGTCATTTCCAGATACAGCTTATTAAACCTGACTTAGCAATAATAATTCTTAGCAATAATTAACCCTAACCCAAGATTAGAACAGATGTAAATAATCATACATACAATAAAAAGTCATGAATATGTTATTGTGAGAGAAGTAGATCATATCTTGAGCTCCAGTTTGAAGAACAAAGTTAGGTTCCAGATTTCTCCTGGATGCCCCAGACATTGTATGAATGTGTTCAGTTCCTTCAGCAGCAATCTTGATTTAGCTTAATGAAGTACTGAGCAGTCAAAGCAGGTATTGGATGAGAACTGTAACTAATACAGGGTTGTTTATAGAAGGAGAAGGTTGGAAAGGGTTAAATAAACACACTGACATATGTAAAAGCACTACTTACTCTATTAATACTGTTTAAATATTTAATATAATGATTGTTTTGTTGAACAAATAAAACAAAAATAGCTTTTTATATATAATAATACTTAATAAAACACTTAATTACATAAATTAAATGAGACAGGTGTACTTTCACAGAGCGCCTAATGGGTTAAACGTTGACACATGCAAACGTTCCCTTCAAAACACAGTGGCCTTCAGATTGTCCTCCCACCACGCTGTACACCACAGTCAAAGTCACTGGGAGTCAGCCACAGCAGGTAAACAACTCAAGGTGTTATTATGAGGAAATCACCAACACAGACACAGAGACTCCGTGAAATAAATAAATAAATTAATGAGCAGTTTTTAAAAATGCAGCTTGGTATTCGGGCTGGGCATTCTTTGATGACACGCGGTTGAAGTGATGATTCATCACGCAGCTATAACATCGTGTGTCATGCTATTTATGGCGGAAACCTCCAGGGATTCCGCAATTGATTGCAAGTGTTACAAAAAACAGAAAAACAAAAACAGGACTGGTCAGTCCATCAAGAGGAGATAAACAAACAGCGAGGAGTCTGCGCTGGGCTGCTGTCAGAAAGTGACTCATTTATTTACAAGAACAGCTTCAAGAGTCCAATCTGAATCTGCTGAAGCAGCATTCCCGCGTATCTCAGGACTACCAGCAGCTGGAGTCACCGAGAAACAGCAGCGGCAGAATTAATTATTAACAAATATTATTAAAGTTATTATCTTCCTTTTTAAACCGATGAACTAAAGCACACCCAGTGTCCACTTTATTAGAAACACATACCTTGTGCTTCCACTAACTGTCCACGTTATTAGAAATACCTACCTTGTACTTTCACTTACTGGCCACTTTATTAGAAACACATACCTTGTGCTTCCACTAACTGGCCACTACATTAGAAACACCAACTTGTGCTTTCTCTGACTGGCCACTTTATTAGAAACACCAACCTTGTGCTTGCACTCACTGGCCACTTTATTAGAAACACCGACCTTGTGCCTTTACATACTGGCCAATTTATTAGAAACACATACCTTGTACCTTCAATTACTGGCCACTTTATTAGAAATAACAACATTGTACTTCCACTAACTAGCCACTTTATTAGAAACACCAAGCTTGTGCTTCAATAACTGGCCACTTTATTAGAGACACCAACATTATACTTCTTCTCACTGGCCACTTTATTAGAAACACCTACCTTATGCTTCCATTTACAGGCCACTTTATTAGAAACACCTACCTTGTACTTACACTCACTGCCCCTTTTATAAAAAATGCCCACCTTGTGTTTCAGTTTCTTGGCCGCTGTATTAGAAACACCAACTTGTACATTCAAAAACTGGCCACTTTATTAGAAACACCAACTTTGTGCTTTCAATAACTGGCCACTTTATTAAAAACACCTACGAAACACCTACCTTGGGTTTCCACTCACTGGTCACTTTATCAGAAACACCTACCGTGTAATTCCATTTTTTTGCTACTTTATTAGAAACACCTGCCTTGTGCTTCCACTTACTGGCCACTTTATTAGAAACACCAACCTTGTGCTTCCACTTACTGGCCACTTTATTAGAAACCTTGTGCTTCCACACACTAGCCACTTTATTAGAAACACCTACATTGTGCTTCCACTAACTGTCCACTTTATTAGAAACACCAACCTTGTGCTTTCACTCACTGGCCACTTTATTAGAAACACCTAACTTGTGCTTCCACTCACTGTGCACTTTATTAGAAACACCTCATTTGTATTTCCACTCACTGGCCACTTTATTAGAAACACCAACTTTGTGCTTCCACTAACTGGCCACTTTATTAGAAACCTTGTGCTTCCACACACTAGCCACTTTATTAGAAACACCTACATTGTGCTTCCACTAACTGTCCACTTTATTAGAAACACCAACCTTGTGCTTTCACTCACTGGCCACTTTATTAGAAACACCTAACTTGTGCTTACACTCACTGTGCACTTTATTAGAAACACCTCATTTGTATTTCCACTCACTGGCCACTGTATTAGAAACACCAACCTTGTGCTTCTACTAACTGGCCACTTTATTAGAAACACTTACCTTGTACTTCCACTAACTGGTCACTATATCAGAAACACCTATCGTGTACTTACACTCACTGCCCCTTTTATAAGAAATGCCCACCTTGTGTTTCAGTTTACTGGCCGCTTTACTAGAAACACCAACTTGTATATCCTATAAGTGGTCACTTTATTAGAAACACCAACCTTGTACTTTCAAAAACTGGCCACTTTATTAAAAACACCTACGAAACACCTACCTTGGGCTTCCACTCGCTGGTCACTTTATCAGAAACACCTACCGTGTAATTCCATTTTCTTGCCATTTTATTAGAAACACCAACCTTGTGCTACCACTCACTGGCCACTTTATTAGAAACACCAACCTTGTGCTTCCAGTCACTGGCCACTTTATTAGAAACACCAACCTTGTGCTACCACTCACTGGCCACTTTATTAGAAACACCAACCTTGTGCTTCCACTCACTGGCCACTTTATCAGAACATTAGTGTTCTTAGTTGAAGCCCATGGAGTGTCCACAAATCTAGCAGAGATCCAAAAGCAGCTGTCCCTACAAATCGAAGTCCCATTTTGTTGGGCGTACTGATCTTGTACTTCTACTCGCCCACCGTGTTTTATTTGGAGAAGCTTTGATCTAATGATTATTATTATATTATTCACACATTAATGTTATTGTGACGGCAGGCTAGGTGAGGGTGGTGGTGGTGTCACATGTCAGCGGCTAGTAGAAAAAAAACATTTGTCATCTCTGAGTCTTTCTCTGAACTGCTGCGCTTGATTCCTGTTTAGTAGTGTGGCATGTCCAGGCAGTGCTAAGCGAGGTTAGCGGGAGGTGAATCATCTGAGGCTTCTTATATGGTTAGGCACATGAGCAAACACAAGAAAACAAATGGGAGTGTCTTAAAATACCATGGCATTAATTAAAGCAGGTAATGACTCACGGCACTCCGGGACAGCTTGTAAACAATAAAGCATCACTCATTTGGTGTAAAATAATTGGGAATGAAATAGAAAAGGCTTAGTGTTGATTAGTGGACAGCTAAGTCTGACTGGTGAACACTGTGTGGTCACTCCGGAGGTTTAGAAAGCAGTGGCTGGTGTTTCTAATGGTATATTGATGTGTGTTTGGTGTAGCTGTCCCAACGGAAGTCTAGAAGTTTTCCTGAAAGCTCTGAACATCCTGCACTTAAGCACAGGCGTGAGGCCGAGGTGGAAGAGTAGAAGGGGAGGTGGAAAAGAGGAGGGGGAGGGAGGTGTAAATCTGCGTTCGGGTGGCAGTTAAAGAGCCGCTTAATCTGCCCTCAGGACATATCTGTGTATTTTAGCTGTGTGATGAAGCTCCCATCAATTCCCAGACCACATGCACACACACACACACACACACACACACACACACACACACTGTAAATCAATTTTTTTTGCTTGGCCGTTAAATGGTTTTTTATGCATGTCTGGCGTGTCTTTGCACCAGGGCAGCGCAGTTAGACTGGACCAAGTCAGGGGATTGCAAGCCAGGTGACTAATCATCATTTGACTGGGCTGCAGCTCAAGCAACTTTTACTCTGGGAGCAGTGTTTTACGTAGACGCAAGCCGGGAGACTTTCCACCGCAGTAACACAGTGTGACTGGGCTGTAAGTCAGTAGACTTCTCAATATAGTGGCATTGGAGCCACCATCCAGGACACCTTTCGGGGCAGTAGAACAGTGCGACTGGCCCACAGGCTGGTAAGCATTTTACTGTTCAGTGTGACTGGCCCACAAGCCAGGAAACTTTTCAGTGCAGTGACACAGTGAGACTGGGCCACAACCAGTAAGCTTCTCACTTCAGTAACACAGTGTGACTGGCCTATAGGCTGGTAAGCATTTCACTGTAGTAATACAGTGAGACTGGCTGACAAGCCAGGAAACTTTTCAGTGCAGTAACACAGTGTGACTGGGCCACAACCAGTAACACTGTGTGACTGGCCCACAAGCTGGTAAGCATTTCACTGCAGTAATACAGTTAGACTGGTCCACAAGCTGGTAAGTGTGTTCACTGCAGTAATACAGTTAGACTGGTCCACAAGCTGGTAAGTGTGTTCACTGTAGTAATACAGTTAGACTGGTCCACAAGCTGGTAAGTGTGTTCACTGCAGTAATACAGTGAGACTGGTCCACAAGCTGGTAAGTGTGTTCACTGCAGTAATACAGTGAGACTGGTTCACAAGCTGGTAAGTGTGTTCACTGCAGTAATACAGTGAGACTGGTCCACAAGCTGGTAAGCATTTCACTGTAGTAATACAGTGAGACTGGCTGACAAGCTGGTAAGTGTGTTCACTGCAGTAATACAGTGAGAATGGCCCACAAGCTGGTAAGTGTGTTCACTGCAGCAATACAGTGAGACTGGTCCACAAGCTGGTAAGTGTGTTCACTGCAGTAATACAGTAAGACTGGTCCACAAGCTGGTAAGCATTTCACTGCAGTAATACAGTGAGACTGGTCCACAAGCTGGTAAGTGTGTTCACTGCAGTAATACAGTGAGACTGGCCCACAAGCTGGTAAGTGTGTTCACTGCAGTAATACAGTGAGACTGGTCCACAAGCTGGTAAGCATTTCACTGCAGTAATACAGTGAGACTGGTCCACAAGCTGGTAAGCATTTCACTGCAGTAATACAGTGAGACTGGCCCACAAGCTGGTAAGTGTCTTCACTGCAGTAATACAGTGAGATTGGTCCACAAGCAAGCTGGTAAACATTTTACAGCAGTAAAACAGTGTGACTGGTTCACAAGCTGGTAAGTGTGTTCACTGCAGTAATACAGTGAGACTGGTCCACAAGCTGGTAAGTGTGTTCACTGCAGTAATACAGTGAGACTGGTCCACAAGCTGGTAAGTGTGTTCACTGCAGTAATACAGTGAGACTGGTCCACAAGCTGGTAAGTGTGTTCACTGCAGTAATACAGTGAGACTGGTCCACAAGCTGGTAAGTGTGTTCACTGCAGTAATACAGTAAGACTGGTCCACAAGCTGGTAAGCATTTCACTGCAGTAATACAGTGAGACTGGTCCACAAGCTGGTAAGTGTGTTCACTGCAGTAATACAGTGAGACTGGTCCACAAGCTGGTAAACATTTTACAGCAGTAATACAGTGTGACTGGTTCACAAGCTGGTAAGCATTTCACTGCAGTAATACAGTGAGACTGGTCCACAAGCTGGTAAGCATTTCACTGCAGTAATACAGTGAGACTGGTCCACAAGCTGGTAAGCATTTCACTGGACTATTACAGTGAGACTGGTCCACAAGCTGGTAAGTGTGTTCACTGCAGTAATACAGTGAGACTGGTCCACAAGCTGGTAAGCATTTCACTGCAGTAATACAGTGAGACTGGTCCACAAGCTGGTAAGCATTTCACTGCAGTAATACAGTTAGACTGGTCCACAAGCTGGTAAGCATTTCACTGCAGTAATACAGTGAGACTGGTCCACAAGCTGGTAAGCATTTCACTGCAGTAATAGAGTGAGACTGGTCCACAAGCTGGTAAGCATTTCACTGCAGTAATACAGTGAGACTGGTCCACAAGCTGGTAAGCATTTCACTGCAGTAATACAGTGAGACTGGCCCACAAACTGGTAAGCATTTCACTGCAGTAATACAGTGAGACTGGTCTACAAGCTGGTAAACATTTTATAGCAGTAATATAGTGAGACTGGTCCACAAGCTGGTAAGCATTTCACTGGAGTAATACAGTGTGACTGGTTCACAAGCTGGTAAACATTTTATAGCAGTAATAGAGTGAGACTGGCCCACAAGCTGGTAAACATTTTATAGCAGTAATAGAGTGAGACTGGTCCACAAGCTGGTAAACATTTTATAGCAGTAATACAGTGAGACTGGTCCACAAGCTGGTAAACATTTTATAGCAGTAATATAGTGAGACTGGTCCACAAGCTGGTAAACATTTTATAGCAGTAATTTAGTGAGACTGGTCCACAAGCTGGTAAACATTTTATAGCAGTAATATAGTGAGACTGGTCCACAAGCTGGCAAACAATTTATAGCAGTAATTTAGTGAGACTGGTCCACAAGCTGGTAAACATTTTATAGCAGTAATATAGTGAGACTGGTCCACAAGCTGGTAAACAGTTTATAGCAGTAATACAGTGAGACTGGTCCACAAGCTGGTAAACATTTTACAGCAGTAATAGAGTGTGACTGACCCACAAGCTGGTAAGTTTTTCACTGCGGTACCACAGTGTGACTGGTCCACAAGCTGGTAAGTTTTTCACTGCGGTACCACAGTGTGACTGGTCCATACACCAGGAAACATTTCAGTACAGTAACACAGTGTGACTGAGACTCTGCCACAAGCTGTAAGACTTTTTACCACCATAGAGTTTAAATAATAATAATAATAATAATAATAATAATAATAATAATAATAATTATTATTATTATTATTATTATTATTATTATATTTTTTCCTTTTTGTACTAAGACCTTAACATGGTCTATGTTTGCTTCAGTGGCCAGAAATAATGCAGAATCTTGCATATTTCTTTTTCCCTGTACGGTCATAACTTTCTTTTGTTTTACATTTTTCAACATTATAAACGCTGCTGTTGTTTATTTCCAGGTTTCTCAGATTTTCAGTGTGGTCTCAGATTTTTGTGCTGCACTGTATCTGGGAAATGACGGTCGAACCCAACCGAACCTGACGTGGTCTTGTCGGACTCAGACAAATACTTCAAGCTGTAACACACAGACACAGACACACACACAGACAGTTACACACACACACACAGACAGTTACACACAGAGCGAGGGGGGTGCTACAGACAGAAAGCAGGGCGTCTCGCACGTGGCGTGGAAATAAATATCATTAAACTGGTCTGTCAGTTTGGATTGGGTGCGGAGCAGAGGGCCGCACTGGGCCCGAGTGTGTGTTCCTCCTTCCTCCATCCATCCCTCACTCCACTCCTCCACTCCTCCACTCCGGAGAAGACCACCTGGGAGCTGTGTTTATAAAAGCCTGCGGCGGCCAAACAGCCACTCTGCCTGTGCCCACTCTTTCTCCATCACCACACATAAACAACTGTTTTTACTCTCTCTCTCTCTCTCTCTCTCTCTCTCTCTCTGTAACTGTGGATATAGTGCATGTTTATATATGTGAGATTATGTGCGCGTATGCGTGTGTGTGTGTGTGTGTCAGGCAGACATGTTAGTGAGTATCCTGTGTGTGAATGTAGACGTCAGTTCAAAAGTTTGGGACCACTCCTCCTTTAAACATACTGTTATTTTATTCAGTGATGTTTTATTTTATTCAATATATTTAAGATGTTTCATTCTGCAAATCACGTTAGTGAAATATAATATACTGAAATTATAACACCAGGCATTTTTCATTTTAATTTGATTATAACTTCATTCTCAATCTTTTACAGTTCATCAACTTATACTGGTTCATTACGGCCACATATAATATTTCTAGTAGAACAGTTTTTAATATGTGCATCTACAACAATAGTATATATATATATATATATATGGTGGCTGGTAGAGCTCAAAATGTTCATTTTTACAGATGAAGCAAAATTACTTTGAATTGAAGTTTATGGGGAAAAAGAAAATACAAGTAAATTTGAATCCTTTCTATAGATATATTCATCATTACATTTTCACACAACATAAAGAGGAATTTTGAGATTCTAAAATAATGCTACTACACATTTATATTTGTCTTGCATAAGAAAACCTTGTGATAACTTTGCAAAAGGAAAAAGAAAAAAAAACATTACTTTGGATTTTGAAGCAGAAATGTTAGGCCATTTCTGTTGGTCCATTTAACATTTATATAATATAAATATTACATATAATAATATATATGTGGCATAACTTCTGAACTGACTGTATTTATTTATTTATTTTAATATTTAAACTTAGAACATCTTCTATAAGATGTATAAATCTTCTCTCCTGATTAAAAACATTAACCATTATAACATTAACAATTTCATGCAATTCACTAACAATATTGTCCATTTCACAATTAATGTAAGTGTATCAGATTATTTTTAAAGAATAAAAATATTTGTATAGAGGCTTATTTTGCATATAGTTCTATTATCAGCAATTCTCAGTCCTCTGTTTAAATCTCCTGGTACGGCCGCCAATCCAAGTTAAGGATGTTATTGGACTAATTGGTTGTTAGGACACTCTTGCTCAATCCCAAACTTTTGAGCAGTAGTATATATATATATATATATATATATATATATATATATATATATATATATATATATACACACACACACTGTATATGGAAAAAAAATCTGGTTCCATTGACTTACATTGAAAGTAAAACAAGTTTTTGTTCTCTCCTGTAAAGTTGTTTTTCCACTGGACAGTAGTGATATATATATATATATATATATATATATATATATATATATATATATATATATATATATATATATATCACTGTATTTGTGTTTATTCTAATGGCCTGTGAAGAGGTCACCTCTTGGCCTCTACTTTGTTTGCAGCAGTCAGTGAGTTGGTTGTTTGCAGTCTGAGTGGAACCTCCGGTGAAGACAGCGGTTAAAGAAACTAAGGAAGGGGGGCCCGCCTGAGACTGTCTCCATACTGACAGGAGAGCATAGATAATGGAGAAGAAGAAAAAGAAGTAAAAACACAGAAGGAGCGAGCGCGGGGGAACAAGCTGCAACCTGCCCGGGACTAGAAAAACAACATCATCAGGACAACACAGCGTAATACAAATATAATAGCAGTAGGTTTCACGCTCGTCATCACAATAATCATCATAAATCCAATTGCCGTTACAAAACAAAGCATGCCCTGTGACTGACTCTTGTTTTTATAAGCTAACTTACACGCACACAAGTGCGCGGCCTGCTGAGAGTGTGTGCGCACACGCTGCCGCCGCCGCTGCCACCGAGCCGTTTCTACGTATGTGGCCGTTTCGTGCAAAGCCCATGTTTCCACGCGCTCACCTGAAGGGAGTTCCTCATGCTGTTTGCACGCAGAGCTATCTCTTTGTTGCTGTGGCTGTGTACACCCCCCCCCACTCCCCTCCTTCTTCTTTCTCTCTTTCTCTCTCTCTCTCTCTCTCTCTCTTCCTCCCCCCCTTTCAGTTTTTTTTCAAATTAACCCAAACAGGTTCTGTGAGTAGTAACTATGATATTATCTAAGCCACCTTCACCTGCAGGGGATCCCAGACGAGTCTGCACGAAAAGGGGCAAGTTCTCTCTCTATCTCTCTCTCTCTATCTCTCTCTCTCTCTCTTTCTTTCCTTCTAGCACCGCTCTATAAATACCTGTTCTCTGTTCCATCCAGCCGCAAGATCAAGCCCTTTTTTTATCCCTATATTTTCTTTGATTGATGTCTTGTCAAGTGCTACTACTAAAATAGCAATCAGCCTCGAAGCTTGAACTCATATAGCATGTGCGGCTGAGCGGGGCTCTTGGCGTGTGAAGGCTGAGCGCTCGCCTTCATGACTCTGATTTTTGTTTTGATTTCGTGCGCTAATAACTTAAAAGGCTTGATCTGTGCGAGCGCAGCTCCTTCCTGATTGATGTGGGTTTTTTGCCCTTTAACAGCAAATGTATCACAAACAAATACCAAGCCATACCAGCTCTTGGTTACTATCTGACACCAGATCACAAAACATGCTGGCGTGCTTGCCCACCCCCCTGCCACTCCACCTCCTACGTCTCAGAGTTTTGGGTGCCCAGGGTTGCTGAAGCCAGACGTACACATACACATAGAGGTGAGAAGGTTCGAGCTGTATGACTCACATGTGCTATGGAAATAAATTCTCTCGATTCTCTTTGCCATCTCCACCGAAACAGGGAAGCTACACTACAGGGATCAACAATGAACCTCTGTGTGCTTCGGTTCAGGTCTCAGGGGCCGACCGAGCCACCCCGAAAGAGAGCTGGGCTCAAAAGAGAGCTGAAGCCAGCTCAGCCCAGAAGCTCAGTGAGCAGGGCTCAGCAAAGCTGTAGACATGCTACAGCACTGGAGGTTGCGTCACCTGGCAAAATAGGCAGGATCGGCCTCCCAGATTGCGCAACCATCTAAGCTCTGGCCCGTCACAGCCATCCAGGTTTGGGTTTTCGGTCTTTCTGGGTGGGAAGCACAGGGGAACCCCCAAATAAGGCCTAATGGTTTCTCGGAACCGGCTTCGTTTTTATTCAATAACATCATGCTTGTGTTGCAACTGACTAACTGACAGTGCTACTCATGCGTCTTGGCAGTTTCTGAATGGAAACAAAAGGCTTCAATTCGTCAAAGGCTTGGGGGGGGGGTGCAAAATCAGGAATTGTTTTTTTTTATTTTCTCTGAAACCATTAGGCCTTTCTTAGGTACATACATCTAAGAGGACTCTCCTATTGGATAGGACCTCCAGAGCTGAAGAGAAGGCCTAATGTGTTAGATTAAACCTGAGCAAATAATAAAGTGAAAGATTTTGAAAGGATTCAACCAATTCAGTTTTGATTCCCAATTTTGTGAGAACTAAGCAAGACTCTAGGCCTTCTGTAAATCCTATATATATAACTGACTATGAATTCTAGCAGAAGCTTAATTAGTAGGTTGTTAGAAATAGAAAGCAGCAGCAGTGCTACATGTGTGTATGACTGCTACAAGGTAAAACATGTCAATATACCTGTTACAAGCTTCAAATAACTGCGTTTAAAGGTCAATTTATTAACACTAAGAAGATCCTAGAACCCCATAGGGGTGCTAGCGGAAACTGGCTTTATTGTAGAAAAGGCTCTTTTCCTTTTAATCTGAGCTTTATTTTGTAATATTATATATTTGGATTCATGGTCTAGCTCTAACAGTCATGGATTGCCACTGGTGGGTAGAATGGTGCCCCCCAGTCCCACTATTATAGTACAAATTACAGTTCTGTATTCCTGCATTATTCCCACCAGTCCCTTGAACCCCACCGCAACATAGAATAGAATTAATAGAATCTAGAACCATTGCCACTAGTGTTTCCATACAGCAGAATCTGACCTCAGTGAAACACCCACATATACACACACTAGTGAACACACACACTATGGGGAGGTGAGCACACTTGCCCGGAGTGGTGGGTAGCCCAATCCACAGCGCCCAGGAAGCAGTTAGGTGACTTGCTCAAAGGCACTTTAGTCGTGTTCTGTTGGTCAAGAGAATCGAACTGGTGGCCTTTAGCCCCTGATGCCCTATGCCAGGAAAACATATACATATATAAAAATCACACACATTAATAAATAGTCTTTATAAAACAGTCCACCAACCAGCAACATCCAGACAACAGTGCCCTGTGAGCACTGATGAAGGACTGGAGCAGAGGTGCTTAATTAGAGTTCAGTAAGGTCCAGTTAGAGGAGATCTCCTCAGGCCAAGGTCCAGACGATCATCATTTCTAACTTGTGTTCTGATTCAGTGGTGTATCCTGTTTACTGAAGTAGCCTAGTATCAGCATCTTATACCATCAGCTACTGAAACACCAACACATCCCACATACCGTTCAGTATATTTCAGTATATTTACTGTTTAAATGCTGAACTGAATGAATTATTTTAAAAAAGCTCCAAATAAATGTCTCACTTTAAGTAAAAACAAGGTCTACATTTAAAAAATAGCATCTTAAAGTGTTTATTTATAGAGAAAGTAAATGAAACAAGCGTCTTCTTGTTAACTCAGCTTCACAGATTGATGTTAATGTTGGTTGTACAGAGCGATCTTCTCCAAAACTAGACGAGCAGGTCCATTCCAGAACCGTTCCTGTTAAACACTCAGTTTTCTATGTTCACTTTTCAGTTTTTAGAGCTCGTTATTCTTTCTCACTCGCTTTAGTCTCCGGCTGCTGCTTCTCGCTTCGTACCTCGCCTGTGTGAGCCCCAATCTGCACAGGTCTGACTGGCTGAGGAGCCTTCAGTGATCTTACAGCGCACGTGATTGGTCTCTGAGTTCACTGCGCTGTAAAGCCCGTATACCATAAAGACTAGAAAAGCTCCACCATTTAAAAAAAACACAGTCAAAACTAAATAATTCTCAATAGTTTATCAGTTTGGGTCCACATTGGACAACGTCTGGATCCGGATCCGGACCACCGTCCGCCTATTAGTGACCCCTGGACTAGAGGAACACAAACTGTGCAGCAGCAGATGAGCTACTGTCTCTGACTTTACATCTACAAGGTGGACCAGCAAGTAATAGGAGTGTCTAATAGAGTGGACAGCACACACCAGCACAACACATACTACCAGTCCACCACCATGTCAGTATCAATGCAGTGCTGAGAATGAACCACCTCCTTAATAGTACCTGCTCTGTGGTGGTCCTGTGGTGGTCCTGATCATTAAAGAACAGAGTAATAAAGTATACAGAGAATCAGATGAACTACAGTCTGTAGGTGTAGCTCCTATATGGTCAGTGGAGCTGATACAGTGGATAGGGTGTGTAGGTTTTAATGCTATGGCTGATTGGTGTATATATATATATATATATATAGGACATAAGAGCAGGTGAGAGCAAGCTAAACCACAGCAGATTGGAGCGGGACAACCGTTGCCCAGTGAGACGAATCCTGGTGGGAGCGGGTGGGAGCGGAATTAAAAAATCAGTCCTGTGCAGACCTCCGCAGCGGTGCTAGCCAACACAGCTGGAGATGAAGTAACGCAGTTGGCAGTTAATGTTCTCCACTAAGCATGTCGAACTCCAGTGACACTGCATTTGGAAATATACACTACTGTGCAAAAGTCTGAGGCACCTGATTGTTTCAAAGCCTTTATCTGATCAATAAGTGTAATGTCACCACCAGATATGATTAGAACAGATGTAAATAAGCATATGAGAGAAGTAGATCATATCTTGAGTTCCAGTCTGAAGAACAAAGTGTAGTTCCAGATTTCTCCTGGACGCCCCAGACATTGTATGAATGTGTTCAGTTCCTTCAGCAGCAATCTTGATTTAGCTTAATGAAGTACTGAGCAGTCAAAGCAGGTATTAGATGAGAACTGTAAATAATACTGGGTTGTTTACAGAAGGAAAAGCTTGGAAAGGGTTTAATGCTTCCTTCACTGTGGAGCCTCCATGCTGCAGATAAGAAGGACCTTCAGAGTTGAACTTAGGCGGTTGTGCTATTGGTCTAAATGTATTGGCACTGTTGTGAAACATATTCTTCCTGTAAACTTGTGAAATTATACAGCGTTGCTATTTCTACTGCAGTTTCAGTTGCGAAATTTCGCTGACAACAAAAAACTAGCATGACTGGCGGTGATGCAGTCCTAAAAAATGCGTCTACAAAATCAGCAAGTGTGTTTTGAATCCTGACTCCAGCGATAGACCTGTAGTTTCCTCAACTTGCTAATATCCTACTTGGCTGCTGGAACACTAATGACACTGAGCTGACTACAGTAAACCCCGCCCAGACTTTGTTTACATGTCGTGCAGCTTGTATGTTAGACTAGCATGTCATGCAACTGTTGATCAGAATCAGCATTCACAATTTTAATTAGTAGCAAGTCCGTTTGTATGTCCCTTTAGCCAGCTGACCATATACGGACCGTAAATGACCACAAAGCCAAAGGTGGGCATCTTTACTATGTAACTACTTACTAGCTCACTCTGTATGTCATACATTTGATCATCTGATCAGCTTTTAGCCAAAATCAGATATGGCTGGCTTCCGACTCATAAGGGCTCATATGGTTTACATACAACTCACAAGGTCTGATATGATTGGCTTTCAGCTTACGAGGTCTGATATGATTAGCTTTCAGTTTATGAGATCTGATATGATTGGCTTTCAGTATACATGGTCTGATGTGATTGGTTTTCATCTTATGAGATCTCATACAACTGGCTTACAATTTATGAGGCCTGATATGACTGACTTACAACTCACAAGGTCTGATATGATTGGCTTTCAGCTTACGAGGTCTGATATGATTAGCTTTCAGTTTATGAGATCTGATATGATTGGCTTTCAGTATACAAGGTCTGATATGATTGGTTTTCATCTTATGAGATCTCATATAACTGGCTTACAATTTATGAGGCCTGATATGACTGACTTACAACTTACAAGGTCTGATATGATTGGCTTTTAGCTTACAATATCTGATATGATTGGCTTTCAGCTTACAAGGTCTGATATGATTGGCTTTCAGCTTACGAGATCTAATACGATTGGCGTTCAACTCAAAAGGGCTCATATGGTTTACATACAACTCACAAGATCTGATATGATTGGCTTTTAGCTTACAAGATCTGATATATGATTGGCTTTCAGCTTACAAGGTCTGATATGATTGGCTTTCAGCATACAAGGTCTGATATGATAGGCTTTCATCTTATGAGATCTCATATGACTGGCTTACAACTTATGAGGCCTGATATGACTGACTTACAACTTACAAGGTCTGATATGATTGGCTTTTAGCTTACAAGATGTAATATAATTGGCTTACAATTTATGAGGCCCGATATGATTGGCTTTCACTCTACGAGATCTAACTGACTGACTGTCAACTTACAAGGTCTGATATGATTGGCTTACAACCTATGAAGTCTGATGTAATTGGCAATGAGGTTTGATATGAACTGCTTACATTTTACAGTGTCTATTATATTTCTTTTACAATATACATGTGGTCGCATGGGATTGGCTTACAACTTAAGGGGGCCATTATTGCTTTACAAATTATGAGGTCTGTCATGATTGGTTTACAATTTACGAGGTCACATATGATTGGCTTACGGCTTACAAGGTCTCATATGATTGGCTTGGCTGCTGTTACGTTAGTAAATGTCTGGAAGCACTGGTTCCCATAGGTTGTGCCCTGCTTTGGAGACATGATGGCACAACTGGACAATAAACAATAAATAATTAAAAAAAAAAACGCAAATGGTTTGGAAAATGTAAACATAAAATGGAAAAGTGGGACCCTAACCCTAAAAATCACCATTCACTGACTGGGACCTCAAAATACCAGCGTCGCCTTAACATCGCAGGCTGTGAACAACATGTACATCATGGTGTTGTGCTGAGCACTGCTTTCCAGTACACACAAATGGCATTGACCATTCACGGACTGAACTGTCATAACTGTCAGCGTGTCTGCAAAAATAAACAAAAGCGCTTCTACATGTTTGCTGATTGATTCTTCTTTCACAGACCGGACAGAGGGCCAGTGTTCTGCTTTGCATTCGCTTCCTCTAGCTGATCATTTGAATAGAAGTGGCATCGCAAAAGTCGATGCGGTCCGGGAGACACACACAAGAGCGAGAAGCTCCCATCATCACCCCGTCTCCCGAATACTGGTCATCAGAGTCACAACAATAGCATCCCAACAACTGTATGCAAACAAGTGCGACGCCAGCAACGCTCAACGTTCTCGTTCGATGCTTTCTTTGCAGTGTAGGCGGGTATGACTTTGCCTACCGACCGCAGGGCCACATCAGAACAACAGACCATCTCAGCGAGAAGAGAACCAGTTATCCAGCACGAAGCCACAGTAGGACATTACAATCAGATAAAACGCTTAAACTGGCCAATTACAATCTGGTGTCATTCAAATAAGCCAATCTGCAAGCAAATCCTCTCTAACCAGCTTTGAGTTTGTCGGACTTTCTGCTTTCTTTTCTGGAATCTCCAATGACCCTTTCAACCCTGTGAAAAATAAATTCAGGTGCCGTAAATAGCCGAGGTAATTTAGGTTAGGAGCAGGTTCCTGCCTGCTCCTAGCTTTGAGAAGTTTCTATTTTAACTGCGTCTCTTCTCACCCAAGGCCTGCGGTAAACAATCTGTCAGCGCATGTGGAAACAAAAAAAATGCATCGCGAGCGTCAATTAAAGCAGCCAACAGCCAAGTTCATCGGCAGGTGACGAGAAACATTGTGTTCTGTGGGCGTTTCTCCACAGGCTATGCCAGGCGCAATTGCTCATCCCTGATTGGTTTGTTTGAACGATACCACAGCAAACAGAGGAACCGTGTTTAGCCCATCTGGTATCCACAACAAACAGAATCCCCACCGTCATCAAACGCAACTCATATCGTGGGGTAACACTGTACTGTAGAGCAATGTTTACAAGGCTACGCGTAACCTAGAGCGCCATTGGGATAGGCATCACGTCGATGTAGCGTCTCGGCTGGTGCTGATTTTTCCTCCTGAAATTGGAGTTTATTGATAATTACTTTGTAGCTCAGCATCTAACAGTGACGCAAGTCTGAAATACGCAACCAAAAGTATGTGGACACCCACTTCTAATATTGAGATCAGGCACAGGGTCAAGCATTAGACAAACACTGGCAGTAGAATGGGTCATACTGAAGAGCTCAGTGACTTTAAACTTGCCACTTCATGGGATACCACCTTTGCCACAAGTCAACTCATCAAATTCCTGCTCTGCTAGATCTTCTAGCTGGAAATGGAAGTCATTTGGATGCATCTAGGAGCACCAACAGAGTGGTAGACCACAAAAACTTAGATTGAGGCCACCAAGAGCCTAAAAATCCTCTGTTCTATCACTTACTAGATTCCCCATCTGCCTCTGAAAGCAACATCAGCACAAGATCAGGAGCTTCATGAAATGGGTCTCCATGGCCGAGCCACTGCACACAAGCCTAAGATCACTATACACAATGCCAAGTGTTGGTTGGAGGGGGGTAAAGCACACTGTCACTGGACTCTGTGGAAACAGTGGAAACATCAAGTCAAGTCTAATCAAGTTTATTGTCAAGTTTTTGTGTAGCGCTTTTTACAACAATGTTGTCACAAAGCAGCTTTACAGGAGTTTAAAAGCATGAAAACATGAAATCACAACACTTTATCAACTGTGAGTGAGCCAGAGGCAACGGTGGCAAGAACAACTCCCTCAACTGGAGGAAGAAATCTTGGGAGGAACCAGACTCACAAGCAGAGACCCATCCTCCTCTTGAGGAACAGTATTTACAGTTTATTAAACTAAGGCTGAAGGTAAAAACTTTAGAAACGTGTTCTCTGGAGGCTGATGGAGGAATCAGGGTTTGAAGATTAGTAGGGGACACCCACCCACCAGAATGCATAGTAAAGTTTGGTGCAGTGGGGATAATGGTCTGGGGCTGTTTTTCAGGGTTTGGGCTTTGAGTGAAGGGTAAAAATGCAATAGCAGCCTGTTTGACAGACAACGCCTATTACAGAAAGCCTCGTTGATGACGAATTTTATAGGCACCTAATAAACATTCTCCTACAGTAAAGTGTTACTCACTCATGGCATGTTAGTACAATCAGGTCTCAATCTTGCTAGCAGAAAAATCAACTGATGTCCTATCGGTTTCTTGCAAAGTTGCTAGCAGATCAAGTCCAGTACTTTGTGGCAATGACTTGGATAAAATTGATAGATGAAGCCAATGGTTCCCAGGCCTGTTTACCACTGTATTTTTTAATATGTCAAGTTTTTCTTGTTCCAGCTGCTAATCATCAAGTTTTTTCCAACCTGAATGAGGTGTTTTATAACAGGACTATGAATACCCTTATAAAGCATATATGAATTATTTACAATGAGGCCATAGACACTTCCTAATATATAAAACTAATATATTAAACATTAAACGCATTAATAAAGGGCAAAAATTAGCTGTTCTATATGATGAACTGGTATTTCGTTGCTGTCCAAAGAAAAACAAGTATTTTTACAAAATAGCAACAATTCTGAACTTTCAATGGAACCAGAATTTTTTCCAAGTGATGCTGGAGCATTTCTATTGGTCCCTTTATCATGAAATATATAGATAGATATAAAGACCAGCTATTTTGTTCAAATGATGTAGAAAAATGAAAATAAAAAATAAAGCTGCATGTTTTTCCTTGGACAGTGATGTTATGCTATGAAGCTGACAGGTTTGATGCTGACTGATGAAGAAGGCAAAGCAAGATCTGTTAACCTCAACATCTGAGCTTTAAGATTATAAATAAACATAGATTCACCACCAAGCAAACTACCATGTGTTGTAACTGCTTCATAATGATTTTTAAGGCGTGTATGACCTGATTAATAACTAGAGATTGAAGGATCGATCGGCTATGTATCGGTATCGGACGATTTTTAATCAAAATATAAGATTGGTGATCGGCCGATATTTCTCCAATTTAGCCTAATTTCTGTATTTCCAGCTAGCATTTAATCCAGGAAGAGAAGCTTTCCGGCCCTCTGCCTGCAATTCCTATCTAAACCACTAGGTGGAAATACATTTAATGATTACAGATTGTCGTTTAAAACAACCAGAGTCTGCGTTTAATGACTGCAGTTTTTTACTGTATGTATTTAATTTGCTTTTTCATTTTAAATTTAGGGTCTAAATTGAATGATTGCAGTATTGGGGATATTTGTTTGATTTACTTTGTTTATTTACTGTTAATTTTGTTAAAAATGCTGTTTCATATGAGCTTGTTAAAAAGGTCATAAACCAGTTTAGACCATGTTTCATGACTTGCTTGTGCTTATAACTACATGTAGCCCTGCCATGGCGTATACCCCACCTTCAATCGGTATCAGCGATCGGAATCGGCCTCAAAAACGTCCATCTCTATTAATAACCATTAATGAACTCATTTTAAACCATTAAGTAAACCTTGGGTAGTCTTATTCTAAAGTGGTACCCAGATAAGAAGCAATTACATGTCCAGGATGTGAACCTAAAGCTGAAACTCAAGAAAGATCTTCTACTTGCCCAATAAATGTATTGCTTAAGGTTAATACACTGGTTAATATAGGGCAGCAGTTGATGTAAGGCTACATCACACGTAACTGAGCCCATGACAGTTGACTTAAACCTGTATAAACTCAATATAAATTCAAATACATGCTGTCTGTCAACTGTGACATCAAGTTGACACAATACCTACACCAGGTGACATCAGTTGTTTCTGAAACTGGGCTGTGTCATGATACATGACAGAATGTACTTCACATTGGCTTAACATTTATGATGCAACATAGCTTTAACCTTACAAGTGGTGAAGTAGTACTTGTGGAAAATGTTTAAGCTTATCTAAGTTAGGTTATGTTAGTAAGCGTATTATATACACAGAGTTACGAAGTCTGTCTTATGAAGTCAGAAGAAAATCAATGTCAACGAAATGTTAGGTAACTCGTAGATGTTGGGTCAACTTGATGTTGAAGTTGTCAAATGCTGGTTTAATGACAAACGAGGCCAGCTGGATTGAGTGTTTACAAATGTTTATGTAGGTCTATGTCAGTTGTCATGTAGATGCCATGTAGATTTATGAATGCTACGCTACAGTGAAGCGTTATCTTGATGAATGACATTGAGGCAACACCAAAATGTACACTGTCAGTAAATCCTGAGTCTGTCCAAACCGCCTGGCTCTAGCTCAGAGCGATAAGATTAGACGTGAAATGGTCATCAATCAGCCGATTGACGAAATCAGGTATTCACCGATACCCTAGAATTAGATGATATAAATAAGTCTTGGATTAGTCTGCGGCTACAGGTGTGGTTACAGTCCACAGAATCAATGTTCAGGAGAGTGAAAGATCGGTTCTTTACAAGCACAATCAGGACGTCAGTACAAAAGAGCGCTCGCTGGACTCTCTAGAACACGTATAAGCATTCATCAGTGGTGATTACAATGGAATGGTCTGAATCATATTACTGGAGCTCATTCAGAAAGTGGAGCCGTTCTGTGGAAAATGCACTTTCGCTTGTAAATAGAGGAGGAAATCGTTTGTTATGTAAAGTGACTGAACGTTACGGTTGTGCTGAAAGATAAAACATCCCTAAATGTTTTGATGAGTGAAGCAAAGTCTTTTTTAAAGCATGAAAAACAATTCGTAATTCATTCTAGAGCCAGGTAATAAAATATCTAACACCATAGTTGTACAGTACATTGGAAAAACATAGCCCAATAAACACACTTTAAACATTTAAAGACTAATGAAAAGTATATTTTACTCAGAACTGCTTTAAAAAGGCAAGACAGGCTTCCCCCTCAAGGCCAGCTCGTGATTGAAAACCAAATGAAGATGCTACACTAAATCAAAGAGCGCTGAAACCCCAGAGCCTCCAACACTGCTAAAACAACAGCTTCGTTCGTAATTGCTTGTGAGAGCTGTGGTAGTCTGCGAGGCCGCAAAGCATTCACACACTCCACATTACTCACTTCATGCTGCTTGGCCCAGTTGTGGGTTTTTCCACTTACGGCTAAACACATACTGGCTCAATAGAGAGCTGTCTCGAAGACTGAGAGATAAAGAACTGAACAGGCTGCTCGTAATGAAATACAAATGGTTCTGTCCTGCCTTTTTAGAGTCAATCATCTCTACAACACTGAAGGAACGGGGGGGCTTGCTGACTTCAATGAGGGTTTTCAATGAGGAAAAGAAGCCAAGGACACAATGCTAGAAGTTGGGCACTCCCAATTTTTGGTTAAACACTGGAAAATGTTTATATCATATTTTGAGACATTACTCTGCACTGTTCAGATATTCAGAGTATGGTAGCAATTGGCCAAATTACCCATCTATACTATAAAAAAACTAAAAAGTGGGGTTAAGTTAAGGTTAGTGTTCTAGCTGAGTTATTTAAACATTTCTATGCATAAAACACGTTTTAAACAAGTTTTGCTAACTTACTGTTCAAAATTCAAGTAATTGAGTCTGGACACCAAGTTAAAACAACTATTTGGTTTTATTGCGATGCATATGGTGCAAGCATGTAAAATCACTGACTAAACTAAGCAAGTTTTTAGCTGGAAAATGACTTAGTTCTGTAAAAGTTAGCGGCAGGAAAAGAGACCTGAACAGATGTTCACGGAGATAAATGACAAATAAGCTTTACTCACCGCAGGACAATCCAAAGAGATGGTCAAGAAACATGACGGGCTCAAAACCATGAGATCAGTAAATCAGATACATGGAAAAACAATCCATAAACCAAGTGAGTAAACATGCAGGAGTCAAAGCCAGAGTAACCAAACAGCCCCAAACACCAAAGTACAAAAGGGAACTCCAAACGAGAGATAAAAATGAGTCAAAACAAATGCTCAGCATGCAAAGACAGGTCAATGGCAAAAGAAACAAGGGAAACTGGACCTGTATATCTTTGCTGTCCAATGAAAAACAAGTATTTCCAAAACAGCAACTTTAGAAAGAGACCAAAAACAATCTTTACCTTCAGTGTAAGTCAATGGGACCAAAATTTTCTCCAAGCTATTTTGGAGCATTTCTATTGGTCCATTTATCATGAAACCTTCATACAATGTAAACAGCATGTGAATGTGATTAGCAAAGGGGGTGGGAAGAGGATCTGGATGTCTGTCTTTGGTAGGCTGGCTGTTGAGGTGTGACTGATTTCAGTGACCAGCGAGTAAGGGGATTAAAAGACGTGTAGTGTTGAAGTTAGGTTATATTTTCAATTTCTGTTCAGCAGAGGACAAAAATGCTCTTTACTTTCTACATATGTCAATGAAATATATGTGTGTCCAAAGCAGTTTTTGAGCTATTTTATTGATCCAGTAATAATGAAATTGTGAGATAACTCTCTACAACTGTAGAGAAAACTAAACACTGCAAAAAATTAATATGAACTAAATTTAAAATTAAAACTTAAATTTAAAGACAAACATGAAGTACCTAATTAGAAATACTAACCTGTTTTTTGCAAATGTCCACGTTTTGCACTTTGAAAAAATTTCAGTCATCAAATATTCTTTAAACAACACAGGCGTATAGGACATAGGAGATATGTATATATTCGGTTGTGCATATGGGGTCGGAGGTGCCGTGGTTTTTAGCACGTGCACCCTGCGCTACTTATGCACCCAGCTTAAGATGTGCTTGCCAGAGGCTACATCTCCAAGACAACATTTAGGCATGTTAGCATTTGATTGGCTGTTTGAAGGGTCACATCTAAACATGCAAATATCATGTTTACTGCAAGACACAGATGAGGCGAGAGCTGATCAGCGTAATAATGGTAAGTCATCAGGACTGTCTGTTCATGTTCCTCAAGCATGGGTGAAAACTTACTCCCCTTCCTTCTACTGCCTGCAGTGCTGTTGGATGGTGGTGGGGGGCTGTTGTTATTGTGTTCCCCACCAATATATATACATATACATATACATACATATACACATACTTATATATACACATGTACATACATATACACATACATACATACATACATATAAATACATACATACACATACATACATATATACATACATACATACATACATATAGATACATACATACATACATATATACATATACATACATACACATATACACACATACATACATACATATACATACATACACACGTCCTCTCCTGTAAAGTTGCTATTTTGGAGATACTTTTTTTTGGAACAGTTTTAAGATAGCTTTTAGGATATTTTCAATAAGGTGAAGGAAGTTCACGGCATCTTGAGAGACTCAACTGTCTAGGCATGCCCCCCATCATCAGGAGATCATATGGCGGCCATTCATAGCCAGAACCTTAGAAGAGGAAATGCGTGTCTGCCCCAATTACCTGAGCCTGGTGCCACCGTTTAGTAGATAGAGTCTGGCTAGTGTGGAAATTGAGTCTGATGTATATTATATGTTTACCTAACAGAGAGGCAGTGTTAGAAGAACCTTTGACTACACTAACAAGTTTAAGTTGGGTGAATTTTGGTTAACTGAAAAAAGCTGTGGGCTTAGCTGGCTTATGAATTTAGGTCGAGTTGATGTTTTCCTGAAGAGCTCGAACGTTAGCTGTGAAACGTCAAACTAAACAAAACAAAAGTGGCTTTATATATCATTGCTGTGGAAAAAAAAACAAACAAACAAGTATCTCCAATATGACAACTTAACAGGAGAGGTCTTAACTTTTAATGGAAGTCAATGGAAACAGAATTTCTTCCAAGCTATTTTGGAGCATTTCTATTGGTCCGTTCATCATGAACATTTTACACAATATAAACGGCAGCTGCTGCATTCAAAATATTTAGGAAAATAAAATTGACAAAAAAATGGATACACGTCTTTCTTTGGACAGCTACAATATATAATGTAATTTTCAGTCAAAAAAAAAAAAAGTATCTTAAAAATAGTGACTTCACAGGAGAGACCGAAAACAGTCTTAGGTTTTAATGGAAGTCAAATTTTTTTCCAAGCTATTTTGTAGCATTTCTATTGGTCCATTCATTATGAAATGTTTATGTAATGTAAATAAATTAAATTGATTATATGTAATCATGTTTAAATAATGTAGAAAAATAAAAATTGACAAAAAATAGATGTAAAAAAAGTACATGTTTTTCTCTGGAATACAACAATAAATAAAGGCATTTATATTGTTTAGTTTTCCAGCTAATGTAAGAGCTCTGCAGGAGAACATCAGCTCAATTTAATCTTTGAGAGGTTTTTTTTTTTTTGGGAGTTAAACAAAATTCACCCAATTCAAAGTAGAGCAGGGTTAGAGTTAAGGTTATATAACTGTTATATAATGATATTATATATCTCATCACTGTCTAAAGAAAAACATGTACAAAAATAGAAACATTACAGCAAATGGTAAATAGTAAATGTATTTATTAATTTACTTTTTTATTTCTATATAAGAAATTAATACATGCTTTTCTTTGGTCAACCATGATTCGGTTAAGTTTGCTAGTTTGTCCTTTTACAATTGGATTTCATTTTTTAAAATTGGATTTTTTGTCTTTTTTGAGTTAACCAACATTCACCCAACTTAAACTTATTATTGTACTTAAAGTAGTATAAATATATCTCATCGTCACTGTCAATCTCCAAAATAGTATTTTTAAAAATAGTAACTTTACAGACTAGGACAAAAACTTTGTCAACTTTTAGATATATAAAAAGATATAAAGTTATATATGTATTCATTGTGCCTATAAAAACATATGCTGCTAGAAACAGCTTGCAGTTCTTGGCCTTAGCTCTCTGAACTCTCCTAACTAAACAAACGAGGTCTCTCTATCAAGCACGATCTGGAAAACTTCAGCCTGAAAACTTCAGTCAGAGAACAAATAATTAGCGCGCCTCCTGAGTTAAAAGCTGTCATTAGACAATCACGTCCCCAAGAGCCCCTGATTTACAGCTCTTCTGTCCCACTAAGCCGAGGCAGTCACTACGGGGCCCGTGCGTGTCACTGCTTGTTCAGCTGAAGTCTCATCACGACTGTTTAGAGAAAAGCAATGGCCTCAAAGTGCTGGGTGTGCTGACTTTACGTCTGTAGATTGAGTTACACTAGTATAAATCCAATCACTTGAACTCTTCTCTTTTCCTCAGCCCATGTGAACAAGATGTTTTTAGAGAGGAACCCAGCCAGGATGGGCTGAGGCAGCAGATCTGGCCCGGCAGCGACGTATCGTCTGTGTTGTCTGTTTGTAAATATCAGCTTTTTTACTTCACTGCACACTCAAAGGAAAGATAAAATCAGGGAACGAACAGGATTATCGTTGTGTGTGTTCTCCGCAGGTGGGTTTTACTGGCACAACATGGACGAGAGACTTTAACACAAACAGGTGCTACAAGCATCACACATGTACAAGCATGTAGACTCTTAAAAACAAGGTTCTTTTATGGTTCTTGGCTTTTTACTGTTTAACTAATATATAATAACAAGAAAGCTTGATGCATCACTATGATAACATTTTCCATTCTCTGAAGTATGAAATCACTGTATTCTGTAATGCTGACTTAAGATGGGAATGAATATTCCCACTTTCCTGAGCGCAGGTTTTCAAAAGATCTTTGGGTTTTGGGGTTTCAATGTAGAGAAAAGCTGAAAAGTCAACCTAAGAACTGCATTACTCATCGCAATCAATTCATAGCTGTTGGAACAAAACCTTGCCTCTCCAGTGGAGGTTTTACTCTGGAGGAGAAAATATGATTTAAGTGAAACTTTAAGTGCTTAATTTAACGTTTAGTTTTAATACTATGGAAGAGCAGGTGGTGGTCTTTACATACAATACAGAAAACCAATTGTGGAACTGTTTTCATTTTTTTAAAGGATATAAAGATATCTGGAAATTATATTTAGAAAGGAATGTATAAGTTTGTAGTTATGAAGTAGCACATGATATTTGAAAAGTGTGGTGTGGGTGGAGTTTGGAATTCATAAAGTAAAACTGTTGGAAAATATTTCTGTTTTTAACAGTTTAAGTTTAAGTTTGTCACAGATGTAGTCATACATGGAACTAAGGGCTGTAACAACTGCCTGCTTACAAAGGTTTAAGAACACTACCGGTTAAAGGTTTAAGAACACTACCAGTCAAAGGTTTAGGAACACTACTGGTCAAAGGATTAAGAACACTACCTGTCAAAGGGTCAAGAACACTACTGGTCAAAGGTGTAGAAGCACTATCTGTCAATGGGCTAAAACACTTCCAGTTAAAGGTTTAAGAATTCTACCAGCCAAAGGTTTAAGAACACTACCGGTCAAAGGTTTTAGTACTCTACCAGTCAAAGGTTTAAGAACACTACTGGTCAAAGGTTTAAGAACACTACTGGTCAAAGGTTTAAGAACACTACTGGTCAAAGGTTTAAGAACACTACTGGTCAAAGGTTTAAGAACACTACCAGTCAAAGGTTTAGGAACACTACTGGTCAAAGGATTAAGAACACTACCTGTCAAAGGTTTAAGAACACTACTGGTCAAAGGTTTTAGTACACTACCAGTCAAAGGTTTAGGAATACTACTGGTTTAAGGTTTAAGAACACTACCAGTCAAAAGTTTTAGTACACTACCAGTCAAAAGTTTAAAAACACTACCAGTCAAAGGTTTAAGAACACCACTGGTTTAAGGTTTTAGTACACTACCAGTCAAAGGTTTAAGAACACTACCGGTCAAAGGTTTAAGAAGAATGTGCAACAAGTCAATAAAATGAATGACCAAAATGATCTTTTTTGCTACAATCAATCCAAAACTCTGAAAAAGGATAATTTCATTTCTGTCTATAGCGTCTTGCTTCAATAGAAACATCCTTTAAATGATTCTTAAAGGAACTGAAAGTGTTACTGCTTTAGTATAGCTTGAAAAAACTTTCCAATCCATCAAATCTATAAACACTCAAACAATAAAGGGTCCATATTTAAGCTTCAAATAATTTGCTCCCTCTTAAACTACATACAAACTACAATTTACATATTAGTGTCAATGCAATGACTGAATAACTTGCAGTATAATTTCAAAAGTGTCTAAATAGTATGCGAGAATAATACACTTACTGTTTATATAACATATTCCTGGAAAGCAGGAGGAGAATTAAAGTAGTAACTGATAAGTACTAACTGTAAATGCTGGATAAGAAGTATTGGGACTAATAACTGAACAATGAACCTGCTACGTAAGGGGTTTATAACCTTTAAATGTCCTCTGGTGTAACAATAAAAACTTCTAGAACAAGTGATATAGTCCAGCATACATTAATGTACTCTATATATTTTTACAGGACTGTATTTACAGGTGCAATGCTGAGGCTTGTTAGTCTTTGAGAGAGCAGAAGAGAGAGAGAGAGAGAGAGAGAGAGAGAGAGCTTGTTTCTCAGTTGGTGTCTTATGGGCAAAAGCTGCCACTACACAGCAGGAGAGAGGGGGGCAAGCCAGAGGGCTTCGCTTCACATCTCGTGCAAACCTCATGCGTGAGTAGCTTGTTTAGCTCTTCTTTCAAGTTTAGACAGAAAAAAGCGAAAGGGAGGGGGAGGGCGGCGGAGAGGTGTAGCCTGGATCCTGCCATGCGAGCGAGCGGTTGTACGTCAGGGCCAGATCAAGGGCGCGATTTGGGTCGCATGAAAGGGGAGAAAAGAGAGTAGATCGCACAAGCGCTGAATGGAGGTGGCGTTGAGTTCCCTGCAGTGATAAGTGACGGTCTGAATGGGGATCAATCATTTCCATCTCTCTCCTTTGGCTGGGTGGCACGGAACGGTCAGGACGGCTGTTGGCGTGTAAAGACCAGGCTACAAACTGGGGGAGGGGTGGAGGGGGGCAACGGATGGCAAATGTGCTCAGGCTCTAAAGCCCAACGAATGTTGTTGACGTTGCAGAATCAATTCATTGGCCAAGTACACTCGTATGTAAAACCTAAAGAACTAGATCTTAACCTTGGTGAGCTAACGGACTAAAATTAGCATTCTGCCACCTTAAGAACATCATCAGGATTACTCGTCTATGCCTGGGCATAGATAAAGGAATGAACGGATAAGGGAACAGTGTTGGTGATGGATAAAAAAATTAAGAGATAAAGGAACAATGATGGTGTATGAACAAAAGAACGAGTGGACGAATAACAATGTTAGTGTATGAATAAAGGAATGAGTGGATGAAGAAACAATGATGGTGTATGAACAAAAGAACGAGTGGACGAATAACAATGTTAGTGTATGAATAAAGGAATGAGTGGATGAAGAAACAATGATGGTGTACGAACAAAAGAACGAGAGGACGAGTAACAATGTTAGTGTATGAATAAAGGAACGAGTGGATGAAGAAACAATGATGGTGTACGAACAAAAGAACGAGTGGACGAATAACAATGTTAGTGTATGAATAAAGGAATGAGTGGATGAAGAAACAATGATGGTGTATGAACAAAAGAACGAGTGGACGAATAACAATGTTAGTGTATGAATAAAGGAATGAGTGGATGAAGAAACAATGATGGTGTATGAACAAAAGAACGAGTGGACGAATAACAATGTTAGTGTATGAATAAAGGAACGAGTGGATGAAGAAACAATGATGGTGTACGAACAAAAGAACGAGTGGACGAATAACAATGTTAGTGTATGAATAAAGGAACGAGTGGATGAAGAAACAATGATGGTGTATGAACAAAAGAACGAGTGGACGAATAACAATGTTAGTGTATGAATAAAGGAACGAGTGGATGAAGAAACAATGATGGTGTACGAACAAAAGAATGAGTGGACGAATAACAATGTTGGTGTATGAATAAAGGAATGAGTGGATGAAGAAACAATGATGGTGTACGAACAAAAGAACGAGTGGACGAATAACAATGTTGGTGTATGAATAAAGGAATGAGTGGATGAAGAAACAATGATGGTGTATGAACAAAAGAACGAGAGGACGAGTAACAATGTTGGTGTATAAATAAAGGAATGAGTGGATGAAGAAACAATGATGGTGTAAGAACAAAAGAACGAGTGGACGAATAACAATGTTGGTGTATGATTAAAGGAATGAGTGGATGAAGAAACAATGATGGTGTATGAACAAAAGAACGAGTGGACGAATAACAATGTTGGTGTATGAATAAAGGAATGAGTGGATGAAGAAACAATGATGGTGTATGAATAAAGGAATGAGTGGATGAAGAAACAATGATGGTGTATGAACAAAAGAACGAGTGGACGAATAGCAATGTTAGTGTATGAATAAAGGAATGAGTGGATGAAGGAACAATGGTAGTGTATGAACAAAAGAACGAGTGGACGAATAGCAATGTTGGTGTATGAATAATAGAATGAATGGATGAAGGAGCAACGTTGATGATAAATAAAATAAATGAAGGGATAAAGGAACAATGTTGGTGTATGAAAAAAGGAATGAGTGGATGAAGGAACAATGATTGGTGAATGAAAAAAGGAATGAGTGAATGAAGGAACTGTGTTGGTGGTGAATGAAAGAAATGATGAAAGTACAATGTTGGTGTAAAGATTATGAAATGAACAGATAAAGGAGCAAGGTTGATAACATAAAATAAATGTAGGGATGAAGAAACAATGATTGTGTATGAACAAAAGAACGAGTGGACCAATAGCAATGTTGGTGTATAAATAAAGGAATGAGTGGATGAAGGAACAATGATGGTGTATGAACAAAAGAACGAGTGGACGAATAGCAATGTTGGTGTATAAATAAAGGAATGAGTGGATGAAGGAACAATGATGGTGTATGAACAAAAGAACGAGTGGATGAATAACAATGTTATTGTATTAAAAAAGGAACGAGTGGATGAAGGAACAATGATGGTGTATGAACAAAAGAACGAGTGGACGAATAACAATGTTGGTGTATGAATAATAGAATGAATGGATGAAGGAGCAACGTTGATGGTAAATAAAATAAATGAAGGGATAAAGGAACAATGTTGGTGTATGAAAAAAGGAATGAGTGGATTAAGGAACTGTGTTGGTGATGAATGAAAGAAATGAAAGGATGAAAGTACAATGTTGGTGTAAAGATAATGAAATGAACAGATGAAGGAGCAACGTTGATAACATAAAATAAATGAAGGGATGAAGAAACAATGATGGTGTACGAACAACAGAACAAGTGGATGAATAACAATGTTGGTGTATGAATGAAGGAATGATTGGATGAAGGAACAATGATGGTGTATGAATAAAGGAATGTAAATGAAAGCACTGTAAATGGCCACAGTATACAAAAGGCACCATATAAATAATAAACTTGTACATGAAGGGTGGAGCTTAACTTCAGCATAAGGTGCAAGCAAGGAGGCCTGGGTTTGGTGCAAGCTGTAGAAGCTGAATATAGCCTAGAGAAATCAAATGTACTGTAAATATTATATAACTGTAGTAAATAGAATATAATTTCATATTAACAATTTTGATTTAAATGTAATCTAATATAGACAGTATTAACTAGCTACTATCTGCCCAGTTGTTCTTAAACTTTATCTGGCTAACTCGCTAAGTCCACTAGTTCAACATTCTCATTAATTTAACTTGTTTCAACATAAAAAATACAGTTCAGCCTACACAGCAGTAGCATGGGCAAAAGTATATGGACAGCCAAAAGTATATGGGCACCTGACCATCACAATTATATTAGCTTTTTGGAGTTTCCATACCAAAACCATGAGCATTACTCTGGAGTTACCCCCATCTTCGTGGCTATAACAGGCTCCAGTCATCTGGGAAGGCTTCCCACAAGATTTTTAGAGAGTGCCTGTGGGAATTTACGTCCAGTCAAAACAGTATCTGCGGGGTCAGGCACTGCTGTTGGATGTAAAGGTCTTGGTCACAGTCAACATTCCAGTTCTTGGTGTACCAGACAGAGTTCAGTGTGGTTAAGGTCAGGGATCTGTGCAGGTCACTGGAGTTCCTCCACACCAAACTCCTTAAAACATGATGCTGGCTTGGTGCACAGGGGCACAGTCACGCTGGAGGGTCTTTCCCAAACTGCTGCCACGAACTTGGAGGCATATCATAAAATGTCTTTGTGTGCTGTAGCATTAACACCACCCTTCACAGGAACGAAGAAGCTCAAACTCTGAAAAAACAGCTCCCGACCATTATCACTGAGACACCAAGACCATGTGTTTGATTTTATCCCACTGAAGCTCCACTACAGCTGCAGACCAGGGGTTATGCTGGTTTACTTTAGATCCTGAAATGAGAGGAACTCATCCACACCTTTATTTCTACCAGGGTTGATCACTGTAATGGTCCAATCTTATACGCAAAGAGCTGATATGGTTCCAATCAAGCGAAAACACTAACAAATCTTATCACTTATGTTTATTTCATCGCTTTGGTGAAATGAACTACTGCAGATAACACTGGAAATAAGTGGCATACACCGTTGTTACTCCAATCACTTGAGCACTCACTGCTCTGTGTGTCTGTCTGCTGCAAGTCAGCCAGAAGCCCCTGTTTGTTCCAGGTGTGTGGGGGCCATATCTGTCTGCCATGGTTCCAGGATTTTGGCTCAATGAAGGACAGAGCACTACAGGAGGACTGGTCAGTGTAACTTAGTCAAGGCAAAGTCTTAACGACTAAAATACTGAGTCTTGGTACTAAAACTCAGAGGAAGCTGCTTTATAACATGGTCAGAGTTGATCACTGTAGTGGTCAGAGTTGATCACTTTAATGATCAGATTTGATCACTGTAATGGTCAGAGTTGATCACTGTGGTGGTCAGAGTTGATCACTTTAGTGGTCAGAGTTGTTCACTGTAGTGGTCAGAGTTGTTTTCCTCTAAGTGTGTTGAGCCATCTTCCAGTAATGTTGTATTAGTTGCAGTTTGAAAAGATAAGGTGGCACTTCATGTAACTTGGACGAAGCACCTAGCCAGCAGGTGATAACCGGCTATAAATAGAGGGAAGATTAAGCTGTAAAATAGCATCATCACCCAATTTAACAAAGTCGTCTGCCACAGTTTCTTCCTAAGTCCCTTACACTCCAGGCTAAACTCTAGGCTATACTCCTGGCTAAACTCCTGGCTAAAATCCTGGCTAAACTCCTGGCTAAACTCCTGGCTAAACTCCTGGCTAAACTCCTGGCTAAACTCCTGGCTAAACTCCAGGTTATAGAGGTTGTAGTAGATCTTTGGGTTCTGGCCATTGCAGGGGTTAAATAGCAATCTGCCTGTCTGAGTTTCTTTTACTTCCTCTATAAAGCTTCAGTTTCTGAGATATGAGATTTTATCACAGAAGTGATATGTGTAAATATGTTCTATTGCTTAAGACTTACGCACAAGTCCGTCAGCACTCAGAGTCAGTGTACTGTTCTGATTTAGAGCAATAGTATAAACTATCCAAGTTAAGGATGTTATTGGACTAATTGGTTGTTAGGACACTCTTGCTCAATTGTGATGCACAGCTGAAAAACATTCTACTAATAAGTGAGTATAAAAGGGAACAACATTCTAGGTTAGTTTAGTATCTGAAGCATCAGCAGTTGATGGCTTGCTGACCGACTCAAAATGACCAGAAAGAAACAACTTTCTTTAGAGACCCGTCAGTCCATTGTTGTGAGATTTTATCACAGAAGTGATATGTGTAAATATGTTCTATTGCTTAAGACTTAGGCACAAGTCCGTCAGCACTCAGAGTCAGTGTACTGTTCTGATTTAGAGCAATAGTATAAACTAAGCTGATTGGTTTATGAGCCTTTATAAGAGAAGAGTTACGGTATATCAGATGGGTGGTAGCTTTTTTTGATCGTTCATTTAAAAAGGCAATATTACTTTATTGGCTTTGATACACCAGCAGTGTGTTGCAATGAGCCACCATTCAACAATGCAATCAGCTCTCATTTCAGGCCTCGCCAGGACAGAAATAAAACTTTAACCTTCTCATGAAAATGTAATGGAAATGTACTGACATATAAGGCAGTGCAGTTCTTACTTACTTAGTCTGAGCAACACATTCAGTTATGATACCTATAACAGACGCTGATGGTTTGCATTTAATTTTAAAACCTGTTGTTATAGGTGGGAACAATGCTGATGTATGGATAAAGGAATGAAGGGATGAAGCAACACTGTGGGTGTATGAAGAAAGGAATGAGGGAACAGTGTTGGTGATGATAAAGGAATGAAGGGATGAAGGAACAGTGTTGGTGGTGATAAAGGAATGAAGGGATGAGGGAACAGTGTTGGTGATGATAAAGGAATGAAGGGATAAAGGAATGACAGAGCAGCAACAGGAGGCTTTGTTTGTTATCTTTTGATGATGCTGGTTAGTTTTAATTTAATTTACATTTCTCTGACTCGCAAAGGTTTGAGTGGGCGGAGCCAGAGAGATGTCAGCCTTGTGATTGGTTGGGGGGATGATTACAAAAGCGTTACCCAATATTAAGACAAAGTTTACATAAAGAGGAAAGAAATAATCTGAAATACACTACCACTCAAAAGTTTAGGATCACTTTAGAATTTCATTTCATGCAATTTTCATGCAATTCACAAACAGTATTGTTCATTTCACAATTAATGTAAGTGTATCAGATGATTTTAAAGAATACAAATGTTTGTATTAAAGTCTATTTTTGTATAGAGGCTTATTTTGCATATAGTCTATTATCAGCAATTCTCAGTCCTCTGTCTAAATCTCCTGGTGCGACCGCCAATCCAAGTTAAGGATGTTATTAAAACATTCTACTAATAAGTGAGTATAAAAGGGAACAACATTCTAGGTTAGTTTAGTATCTGAAGCATCAGCAGTTGATGGCTTGCTGACCGACTCAATATGACCAGAAAGAAACAACTTTCTTTAGAGACCCGTCAGTCCATTGTTGTGTTAAGGAAGAAGATACTCCATTAAAACAAGAACATTTCACTGTGATCCCAAACTTTTGAGTGGTAGTGTATGTTGGGCATTAATTACACACTGGGGTGATATGTATAAGACTATGTATGAGCGTATTACAGCTCAGAGAATAAGAACTAAAACCTCTCTCTCTCTCTCTCTCTTGTTACATACAGGTGGAACCAAAAACACCAGGAAAAACAACAACAACAATGCGACCATAATCACAGCTTTCTGCCACCTGGGACATTTCTTACCTCTACACCTTTAAACCTCCCATTCTACTGACTCACTGACCTGCTGCCTAACCCACTCCACCCACTTTATACAACACCGAACGAACAATAAAAGTATCTAAATATTACACAATGTCGTTAGGGAGGGCAGACACTGTTTAAACAATCTAATCTGCTTTTCCTATACTATGTCATATCAGGATGTAATATTTCTTTTAAAGGCATTTCTCTTTCTCTTTATCAGGTTGGATGAGTAACTGTTGAGGTTAGGAACGCCAAACGCTGACCTCATGTTCGCGACATGCGTTTGGTAACATTTCACTTGTGTTTGCTTGTTGTACAGAATACAGAATCGAGACATTTTGCCTTTTAGGGAATGACCTTAGGTATGGGTCAGTTTCAAATCATGTTTTTCATACCCAGCACAATGGAAGAAGCCGTATCTGTAGACGGGCTTACATAATGACCACACCATGGCCAATTCCACCACTGCCTACAACATCTTGCACTGGCAGACTAAGACAAGGAAGAAAATCTTGGAAGAAGAGAAACTGTTGAAGAAAAAAATGTGTCCAATCTGGAGAAAAGACATACGAGGACGTTGGTGTGGTTTTCCAACACAAGGGTTCTTTAGTCAAGGCTGGAGTTCTGATTAGGACAGATCTTGAGATTGATAAAGAATGAGTTGTATATTGTTGTATATACCTAATGGGCTCTATATGGTATTAAAATGGGTTCTGCTAGGGTTCTGGCATTGCCAAGCTCTTAACAATAGAGTCTGAAAAAACATTTTTTTTTGCTTTATAAAGTCATTGATCAAAAATATAGAGTTAGGTGATATGGCTTTTGAAAACATCTTAGATTTATTCACAAAAAATCAGATTTTAGATTTTAATCGATTTTTTTTGCTGTTGGAAGGCAGACGCTTTGCAGAGCCCAGGTGTTGCTAACAATCGTATGTATCGTTAAAGGGCTGCATCGTTCGGTTGGACCACAGGTAGGTGGTGGCATAATACAACATGTACTCCTCCTCCAGCACTCTGGTGATTCTTTGTTGTGTGTTGTTGTACAGTTGTGGCAACTTCAGAAAAATATTTGCGGCCTGGTAGCACAAACTTCAGGTCTAAAACTTTTCCACCGTATATATGGGCGCCATGTCTCTTACAATAAACATCGCTATAGCATCTGTGATTGCCATCCAACGTGCCCCATTATCATCATACGGCACACGGTTTGAAAACGTGTCAGGGACGGTTGCTAGCTTTATTTTTGTTGCTAGCTGTATTTCATTCCGCTGGGAGCCACACTTCTCCGACTCCGCTGCATGCTTCTGTTTAAGATGTTGGAATAAGTTTCTCGTGCTGCTTCATTTGGAAGAAGCCATTTTCAAACACACCTTACAGCGAGGACTTGTTTGGTCTGTGTCTGATGCCACAAAACCGAACCAATTCCAGATCATGGAGGAAGTTACTCCTTTCTTGGGGACAAATTCTGGCTTGTTCCCCCACTTGCTAGCATGCTGTTTATGTGTGTGTCTATGGCAAGCGGGACGAGGCATGGCGTGGCGGGGTGTGGTGGGCAGTGGCAGAAGTTAAAACTGAGAGAAAACCGATTTTCATAAAAATACTTCGTCCTTAACTGTAAATTCAAATTACTCGATAAAAACGATTTATCGCCCAGCTCTACAAAAATGTTTCATGTAAAACCACATACAAAGAACTGCATAAACTGAAAAACAATTTTTTGGTGCTATATATAACTACTGACCCAAAGGCTCTATATAGAACTCTTCATCAATCTGAAGATCCATTTTTACACACACACACACACACACACACACACACACACACACACACACACACACACACACACATACATACATACATACATACATACATACATACATACATACATACATACATACATACACACACACACATATATATATATATATATATATATATATATATATATATATATATATATATATATATATATATATATATATATATATATATTGGGATCACAGTGAAATGTTCTTGTTTTCAATGAAGTATCTTCCTTCCTTAACACAACAATGGACTGACGGGTCTCGTTTCTTTCTGGTTATTGTGAGTCTGTCAGCAAGCCATCAACTGCTGATCTTCAGATACTAAACTAACCTAGAATGTTGTTCTCCCTTTTATACTCACTTATTAGTAGAATGTTTTTCAGCTGTGCATCACAATTGAGCAAGAGTGTCCAAACAACCAATTAGTCCAATAACATCCTTAACTTGGATTGGCGGCCGTACCAGGAGATAGACTGAGAATTACTGATAATAGACTATATGCAAAATAAGCCTCTATACAAAAATAGACTTTAATACAAACATTTTTATTTTTTAAAAATCATCTGATACACTTACATTAATTGTGAAATGGACAATATTGTTTGTGAATTGCTTGAAAATTTTATGAACTGCATAAAAAATTCAAAAGAAATGAAATTCTAAAGTGGTCCTAAACTTTTGAGCAGTAGTGCATATATATATATATACATATATATATATATATATATATATATATATATAGGAGCACGTGTGAAGGTTGACCTTACTAAAGGCAGGTGGATTATTTTGCACAGCTAATGCAATAGCTTAATCTTAGCTGGTTAGCTAGCTTATGTAGTTGCCCACAAACTATGTCAGCTATGTGTTGATTACACCAGATTTAGCACCAGCCTTCAGGCGTTCCAGCCTAGGCCGCCTGCATGCATGCACTGGAGGACACGGAAGGGAGGGGTTGCATTTGTTGCTGAGTTTCAAAACAGAGTTTACTCACCATGTTACGCAAAAAAAAAAAAATCATGAGTGTGATTACCTTCACGCTTCAAGCTACAACAGCCACAGTACCTCGGCCTCACAGAGAGAAGACTGGAAAATGGAGAACTGAATGGTTCAATCAGTGTTGCTATAGTCACGAGAGAAAGAAATGAATAGCTACCATTCAGCATTTTGAATTTGGCACCCTCATCTTGGAGCACTAGCTTCCATTCACTGTTGGCCATGTAGGCAGGTTTGATTGAACCATTCCTTTTATTTGTTGTGGATTTTTACAACATAGGGTCATGTGTTGAGTGACTTTGGACCAATAAAGGCTAGAAAAATCTGTTCCATGGAGCCACAAGCGCCCTTATCTAACAAGGCAACCATCACCTGGATTTTGGAGCACAATGCGCTGAACTCCATGCATCTCTTCACCTGCAGGTAACCTCGTTCTAACGTTATTTTAATTGACGGTCTTAATGCATTCTTCTCCCATCTGTTTTGGCAGGCTGTATACTATATCCCCAAGGTGAGGAGACCTCAAAACCAAAATAGAAACCTCTCAGCACGCCAGAACCTGCTCCCTCCACCAACTGTGCTTTCTAGCGCTCATATCAAAGGGCGTGAAGGAACTCGAACTTTTGTTTACCGACATCTACAGATTCAGTGTCGGGTATTAAAAAGCCACTGTTGCGCCGGGATGAAAAAGAGTAAATCTGTGAAGTGCAACTCGGAAGAAAGGCCGTTGTGTTTGGCAGATTATTGAGGAACAATTGGCGGCCTGCTGGTGTTTAGACTTGTGGTTCTCAGTCAAAGCCCTGGGGGACCCCCTCCACGGCACAAAACATTTCATTTCCCCTATTCTCCAACACACCTCCACCGATAATTATCGAGTTCAGTATATTGTTCGTATCCACTACATGTCTAAACATCTGCGGATTCAATGCATCTTCTGGAATCAAGGGTATTTTCTGGGAGCTTGAAGAATTTAATTGAGGTCAGGGGCTGATATTGGATGATCAGACCTTCTATAGTGAGGACTGTGTGAAGCTCTTTCACTCCAGGGAATGCAGTTCTGCTACTCCACAGTCCAATGCTGGGGCCATTAAAAAATGTCTGGCATTAGGCATGATGACCCCAGGCTCCAGGGGCATCCTATTCAATTGGTTCTCTAATTAGATTATGAAAGCTAACGGAACATAGAGTATAGGCTGAAAATTCAATATTATTGGGTAGAACATCATACATCATACACAACTACACAAATCATACAGTAAAACATGGTGGCGGTAGTGTGACGGTCTGGGGCTGCTTGTCATAATTGATGGAACCATGAATTCTGCTCTCTATCAGAAAACACTGAACGAGGATGTCCACCTGTCAGTTTTTGTAACCAAGAGCTCAAGTTCATCTCTAATATATTTTAATTGCATTACACATTGCATAAGTAGCGCAGAACAAATATAAGACAGAGCCCTCAAGACAGGGTTTGAGAGCCAACAGTTTAGATAACAGCAGCCATACAATGACACAAATATACAGTAAAACATGGTGGTGGTAGTGTGATGATCTGGGGCTTATGTTGAACCTTAAACAACCATGAATTCTGCTCTCTATCGGAACATCCTGAAGGAAAATATATTTAAAGCTGAAGCTGAGATTAAGCTTGTAATATATTTTAATTGCATAACATATTGCATGAGTAGAGCAGGGCAAACACAAGCCAGAGCCCTTAAGAGTGGGTTTGACAGCCAGCAGTTTAATAACAACAGCTAGACCATTACTGTAATCATACAGTAAAACATGGTGGTGGTCGTGTGATGGTCTAGCACTTATGTTGGACCTTGAACAACCATGAATTCTACTCTCTATCAGAAAATCCTGAAGGAGAAAAATCTGAAGCTCAGCTCAAGCGTGAAATATATTTTAATTGCTTTACATATTGCATTAGTAGGGCAGGGCAAACACAAGACAGAGCCTTTAACAAAGGGTTTGAGGTCAACGGTTTAGATAATAGCAGCTCTACAACTACTCTAATCATACAGTAAATCATGGTGGTGGTAGTGTGATCATCTGGGGCTTATGTTGGACCTTGAACAACCATGAATTTTACTCTGTATCAGAAAATCCTGAAGGAAAATATCTTTAAAGCTGAAGCTGAGATTAAGCTTGTAATATATTTTAATTGCATAACATATTGCACGAGTAGAGCAGGGCAAACACAAGCCAGAGCCCTTAAGAGTGGGTTTGACACCCAGCAGTTTAATAACAACAGCTAATCCATTACTGTAATCATCCAGTAAAACATGGTGGTGGTAGTGTGATAGTCTAGCACTTATGTTGGACCTTGAACAACCATGAATTCTACTCTCTATCAGACAATCCTGAAGGAGAAAAAGCTGAAGCTCAGCCAAGCGTGGAATTTATTTTAATTGCTTTACATATTGCATTAGTAGGGCAGGGCAAACACAAGACAGAGCCCTTAACAGATGGTTTGAGGTCAACGGTTTAGATAACAGCAGCTCTAAAACTACTCTAATCATACAGTAAAACATAGTGGTGGTAGTGTGATGATCTGGGGCTTATGTTGTACCTTGAACAACCATGAATTCTACTCTCTATCAGAAAATCCTGAAGGAGAAAAAGCTGAAGCTCAGCCAAGCGTGGAATTTATTTTAATTGCTTTACATATTGCATTAGTAGGGCAGGGCAAACACAAGACAGAGCCCTTAAGAGTGGGTTTAAGAGTCAACGGTTTAGATAATAGCAGCTCTACAACTACTCTAATCATCCAGTAAAACATGGTGGTGGTAGTGTGATGGTCTGGGGCTTATGTTGGACCTTGAACAACCATGAATTCTACTCTCTATCAGCAAATCCTGAAAGAGAATGTCTGTAAAGCTGAAGCTCAGCTTAAGCTTGTAATACATTTTAATTGCTTTACATATTACATTAGTAGGGCAGGACAAACACAAGACAGAGCCCTTAAGAGAGGGTTTAAGAGTCAACAGTTTAGATAATAGCAGCTCTACAACTACTCTAATCATCCAGTAAAACATGGTGGTGATCGTGTGATAGTCTAGCACTTATGTTGGACCTTGAACAACCATGAATTCTACTCTCTATTAGAAAATCCTGAAGGAGAAAAAGCTGAAGGTCAGCTCAAGCGTGGAATATATTTTAACTGCTTTACATATTGCATTAGTAGGGCAGGGCAAACACAAGACAGAGTCTTTAAGAGAGGGTTTGACAGCCAGCAGTTTAATAATAACAGCTAATCCATTACTGTAATCATACAGTAAAACATGGTGGTGGTCGTGTGATGGTCTAGCGCTTATGCTGGACCTTGAACAACCATGAATTCTGCTCTCTATCAGAAAATCCTGAAGGAATGTAAAGCTGAAGCTTAAACTTGTAATATATTTTAATTGCATGACATATTGCACGAGTAGAGCAGGGCAAACACAAGACAGAGCCCTTAAGAGAGAGTTTGAGAGCCAACGGTTTAAACAACAGCAGCTAGACAACTATGCAAATGTCCACATGTTTAGATCATATTAATTAGTTACCCGTTATAGCATTTACTGTAAAGCACCTGAAGCACTCGGACAAATGTAGAGATAACATGTTCCGTAAGAATAGATATGGAATGAGTTGAGCTGAAAAACACCCACAGGGACTTGTTTCCCTTGTACAGGCCATCATTATCTCTACGGTACATTTCGTTCCCAGTATAAAAGGTCGTATGGAAAACAGTGACAGTCAAACGAAAATGCTTTCTAATGATTCTTGCTTGTCTGATGGAACGCCTGATGGGCAGCAGATCGCAGAGTAAGAGTAAGAGAAGGATCCGGCCCAAAAGTATGAAGAAAACAAAGGTATGTCTGGAATCTGGTAGGGATTCCACACGTGTTCTGAATGGAGCGCTGTAGTCAGCCCCCCGCTCCGGTGTCTGCGAAGGAGGTTGATTATCTTTCTTAACGCTCGACGTAATCTCCAGCAAAAACATCTCCAACATCAAAATATTTATCAGCCACCTCGCACGCACAGCCTCCTCCCCTGTGTGTTTGTTAAGGCAGACAGAGATTAGGCCGACTGCCCGAGGAGTGTGCGCGCTTCAGGTAAAAGCTCCAGGTAAAAGCTCCAGGTAGACGAAGCTATTTTGAGACGGTTGAGGGGCAATTATCTACGACAGTTTACATTATTCAGATTCCTCCGGAGGCAGCGCGCCGACTGTTCCTGAGCGCCGTCAGATATTTCTGCTCGTTTCTCGAGCCGTCAGAAGCCAAACAGCTTATCTTAACTATTCTAAACCTGTGCGTGTGTGTGCGCGCTTGCTCGGCTGCTTTTGTCACCGCTTGTAGCCGTAAATGCGTGACATTTTTGTTCGCCGAGCAAAGAAAAACACACCGCCCATGTCAGGATATAGCCGAGAGCGCTTCACCTTACAAATTCTACTTCGCTCTAAAAGGGCAGAGGCCTCGCCCAGAAGAAAGAAAAGAAAGTGATTGTACTGAGAAGGCTGTGGAACTGACAGCGTTAAGCCAGTTAAAGGCTTTCACATGCTAAGCCTGAAGACCATCACAGGTTCATGTCATCAAAGGTGTCAGAAGTATACACATTCATTACTCAGGTAGAAGTATAGATACTAGGGTTTAAAATACTTGAAGTATCAACTGAAGCTTTTTACTCCAGTAAAAGTGTAAAAGTACTGCTTTCAGAACTACTTAAAGTATAAAAGTAAAAGCAATGTAAGAGAAAAATGCCATTAAGGACAAAAAGCTTAGGCCGCACAACAGGGGTCTATAGTGCACTAGCCCACCTCCTCAAAAACCTCATTCTTCTAAAAGCCATAATGACTATAATGTTTTATTAAAATGTGAATCTTGATAAATTTGGGATGCGCTAGGCTTCCTGTTTCAGCCACATATATGGCCATTGATAATGAATGTAGTTTAGTACAATGTAAATATATTAAAGAAGCATATCTGTGTACTACTGAACATTAACATGTGTTTCATGGAGCAGAAGATATGATGACTAGTTGTCTATAAGTATTATAATGAAGTCAAACTTCAAAAACATGTTATCAATAATCTTTACTGATAATGTAAATATACATGAATGAAAACAAGCTGAAATGAAATAGGAGTAACGAGACTATGTTTAAAATGTAAGAAGTAGAAAGTACTGATAATGGAGTGTAAATGTAAGGAGTAGAAAATACTGATAATGGAGTGTAAATGTAAGGAGTAGAAAGTACAGATAATGGAGTGTAAATGTAAGCAGTAGAAAGTACTGATAATGGAGTGTAAATGTAAGGAGTAGAAATTACTAATAATGGAGTGTAAATGTAAGTAGTAGAAAGTACTGATAATGGAGTGTAAATGTAAGGAGTAGAAAGTACTGATAATGGAGTGTAAATGAAAGGAGTAGAAAGTACTGATAATGGAGTGTAAATGTAAGGAGTAGAAAGTACAGATAATGGAGTGTAAATGTAAGGAGCAGAAAGTACTGATAATGGAGTGTAAATGTAAGGAGTAGAAAGTACTGATAATGGAGTGTAAATGAAAGGAGTAGAAAGTACAGATAATAGAGTGTAAATGTAAGGAGTAAAAAAGTACTGATAATGGAGTGTAAATGTAAGGAGTAGAAAGTACTGATAATGGAGTGTAAATGTAAGGAGTAGAAAGTACTGATAATGGAGTGTAACTGTAAGGAGTAGAAAGTACTGATAATGGAGTGTAAATGTAAGGAGTAGAAAGTACAGATAATGGAGTGTAAATGTAAGGAGCAGAAAGTACTGATAATGGAGTGTAAATGTAAGGAGTAGAAAGTACTGATAATGGAGTGTAAATGAAAGGAGTAGAAAGTACAGATAATAGAGTGTAAATGTAAGGAGTAAAAAAGTACTGATAATGGAGTGTAAATGTAAGGAGTAGAAAGTACTGATAATAGAGTGTAAATGTAAGGAGTAAAAAAGTACTGATAATGGAGTGTAAATGTAAGGAGTAGAAAGTACAGATAATGGAGTGTAAATGTAAGGAGCAGAAAGTACTGATAATGGAGTGTAAATGTAAAGAGTAGAAAGTACTGATAATGGAGTGTAAATGAAAGGAGAAGAAAGTACAGATAATGGAGTGTAAATGTGAGGAGTAGAAAGTACTGATAATGGAGTGTAAATGTAAGAAGTAGAAAGTACTGATAATGGAGTGTAAATGTGAGGAGTAGAAAGTACTGATAATGGAGTGTAAATGTAAGGAGTAGAAAGTACTGATAATGGAGTGTAAATGTAAGGAGAAGAAAGTACTGATAATGGAGTGTAAATGTGCGCTCTGACTTCAGATCTGAGAACATCCATAACTGGTTCTGTCCATCCTTCCACTGTGAAAAGACACCTGAACATTATCGGGGGTCTGAAAGGATGGGTAACTGTTCAAGACTTTTTCTTTTTGTTAGTAATAATAAAAATGCACTACCAAAACAGTTCCAATAATCATTTCTGTCTTTTGATAAAAATATGACCATGTTGTGAGTTTGCGTGTGTTCAGTTTGCTACTTAAAAGTTAGCCTGGTATTTATAATGTAGTTGAAATGGAAACAACATCTAAATGAGAACAGCTATTAAACAAAAGCTCAACAAATTCTACCTCAAACAAGTTCTTTTTGTTCCTTTTATTATAAAAAATGATACAACAAATCAATCAAACCTGTCTGGATTAAGAGAGCATTTGCCAACTAACTGTGAACCAATACAGTAGTTATATTATATATTTTAAGTACAAGTTGTTTTAGAGCTTTCTGTGATGGTGAGCAGACATGCAATTAAAAATATGTTATGCATGCCTCAGGTAATTCATAACAGATAAATGGAATGCCAATAATAATAATAATAATAATAATAATAATAATAATAATTATTATTATTATTATTATTATTATTATTATTATTATTATTATTATTATTATTATTATTCTCTATAAATAATTTTATATGACAAACTTCAATTATATAAGTATAACCAGATAAACGGAGCAGTATAAACATCACAATACACATAAACCAATGACACACAGAGAACTATCTTTACCATTCATTTTAATCGAAGACTACTGTTTGTGAGATAGGCTAAAAATGAATCTCCGCAATCTCACAGCATCAAAGTCTTATGACTGATCTGGGGTTGTTAGCTCTCGGGCGGAGCTGGTATTTGTTACTTTTCAAACAGCTTGTCCCTAATGTTTACCTTATAGGCTATTACCCATTCAAAGCCAAACCAATATGACTGATCTAGAGGAAAAACCATATAGTGCTTCCGTAAAGCTTCACCGGAAAACAAGCCCCAGCTCTAGCACTCTGACTGAACCATAGATTACACTAGATTACACCAGTCAGCTGTTTATCTGAGCGCTGCTTCATCAAAGACCATCTGATTATACAAGGGCCGCCGCTGGACTGTGCAGGTCTGGCCATTAGATTCACGAAGCTCCATTAAAGCTTTGTGGTAAATCTCTAAAAGGCCAGTGACAAAAGCCCAGGCTGGGCCACGCTATCGCACATGCTATGTTTGCTCGGGGACTGAGCACTGTTTAACCCCCGCATCACGAGAGCTTATGTTTTCCTTAAACTAACAGATCGTCTGTAGCTCCACTAAATGGTTATTTTGTATGAGCCTGGCAAACAACGATCATGAGAGCAATTTCGTTTGGGTCATTTGAGAAGCACTGCGGCCATAAAGGCAGTACACCTGCGCTGGCCGCTCAAAGCTACACACCTGTTTTATGAGTTCAGTGCTAATCTGACGATGACCTTTGACTTGATAGGAAAGTAGGTCATAACACAAAAACCTCAAGAACTCTTTGATGTGATTGGACCTATACATTAAGCAAGTGAGAGTCATTGTTATATGTACAGTACTAAGCACAAGCCTAATGGACATTACGTACTAATTGGCAGTTGTCATTAAGACCAAGCTCTTGAATACAATATTGGTATTCAATTCCTCCAAACTTTACTTTTTTGCACCAACTCCAACTTTGACTCTTATGTATCATCACTGTCCAATGAAAAACATGCATCTCTATTTTTTGCCGATTTTTGTTTTTCTGCAGCGTTTGAAAACAACAGCTGCTGTTTACATTGTTTTACAATTTTACGATAAATGGAACGACCAATAGAAATGCTCCAAAATAGCTTGGAAAAAATTCTGGTTCCATTGACTTACATTGAAATTGAAGACAGTTTTTGGTCTCTCCTGTAAAAGTTATCATTTCGGTGATGCTTATTTTTCTTTGGATAGCAACCATATGCTTCAAATCTTAAACCCAACCAGTTATGTCTAGTTCACAGTGTGAACTGCTGAAAGACGCTGTGTGGTTGCAAACGCCCAGCAAACATCTAGCATGTTTAATATCTAGGCCAGTCAGCAACTGTGAGTCAACAGCAGCGTCTAGCTACAGCCAATAGGATCACATAGAGAGAACCACGTCACCGTTCTCTCTATGCACAGCAACATGCATTGACCACGGCCTCCCGTGACGCCTTCAGCTGATGCCATAGCTGTCCAGATGGCTATGTTTCCACACGTCCTTGTTCTATATTGACACCACATTGGTGTCAGAGCTGGAACAGTGTCCCCAGCGCCCTGGAGAGGATGCTTTTGGCTGGTACCATAGTTGTCCAGATGGTTATGTTTTCACTTGTCTTTGTTCTATGTCAAAGCCACACTGGTGTCAGAGCTGGAACAGTGTCTCCAGTAGTCTGCAGGGGATGTCCTGAACAGTGAGCGTCCATAGATACTTGCAGGTGGAGCAACATGCATTGACCACAGCCTCCGCGTCACGCTTTCGGCTGATGCCATAGCTGTCAAGATGGCTATGTTTCCACATGTCCTTGTTCTATGTCAATGCCACACTGGTGTCAGAGCTGGAACTGTGCCTTTAGTGGTCTGGAAAGGAATTCCTGAACAGTGCCAGTCCATGAGCAATTGCTGGTTGAGCAACGTAGTTGAGCACAGCCCTACTGTGATACTTCTGGCTGATGTCATGGCTGTTCAAGTGACTGCTTCCTGAACAGTGCATGGGCAAGCTGGTGGAGTACTGAGTGCGGTGTTGACACTGGTGCACACTGCTGCCAGGCCTTTAATCCACGGCACCCGAGGCTGAGAGTCAGGACTCCAGCGTACGTGTTAGGGATGCAGCTGTAAGCATGCCACATGTTTTGACTAGGACGGTGGAACCATTGTGTCCATTGAGCTCTGCCTGAACTGCAGGATGGCTGACAATTGATTTATAGTGGTTCACAGGCGCACAGACTCTTGGGAGTGCTGCAGCTAAATCTTGCAAATAGCTGTTGCTGCTGGCCAAGATTATAGGTACATATCATTCATGTTGTTTGAGCTTTATTGTGTCTTGTTGTGGGGTGGTTTGTGTGCTTGCCAGTGTGCGCAGTAGAGTAGAAGTGAATGGCAGTAAGTGACCTGCCCCACTTTCCTGGTCATTCAGTGGCAGTTCTTCACTACTGTGTTCAATAAAAGCATTAAAAGCATAGAAGCAAAGTTTAGAACACTATATTTTCTTGTTCAACACAGATGATGCCTATATATATATATATATATATATATATATATATATATATATATATATACACACACATACTCTACTGCTCAAAAGTTTGGGATCACAGTGAAATGTTCTTGTATCTTCCTTCCTTAACACAACAATGGACTGACGGGTCTCTAAAGAAAGTTGTTTCTTTCTGGTCATTGTGAGTCGGTCAGCAAGCCATCAACTGCTGATGCTTCAGATGCTAAACTAACCTAGAATGTTGTTCTCCCTTTTATACTCACTTATTAGTAGAATGTTTTTCAGCTGTGCATCACCATTGAGCAAGAGTGTCCTAACAACCAATTAGCCCAATAACATCCTTAACTTGGATTGGTGGTCGTATCAGGAGATTTAGACAGAGGACTGAGAATTGCTGATAATAGCACTATATGCAAAATAAGCCTCTATACAAAAATAGACTTTAATACAAACATTTTTATTCTTTAAAAATCATCTGATACACTTACATTCATTGTGAAATGGACAATATTGTTAGTGAATTGCATGAAAATTGCATGAAAATTGCATGAAAATTGCATGAAATGAAATTCCAAAGTGATCCTAAACTTTTGAGAGTTGTTATATATATATATACACCGATATGCCATAACATCTAAACCAAATCCTTGTATTTACACACATGGTCCATCGGCTCCATTTACAATACAGGTGCATGTTGTCATTCTGCAGGAACCCCAAAGGACCAGGATGAGGACCCTCAAATGACCACCACTGAGCAAGTATTATTTGGGTGATGGGTCATTCTCAGCACCCTGACCCTATAGTGGTGTGTTAGTGTGTGTTGTGCTGGTGTGAGTGGATCAGACACAGCAGTGCTGCTGGAGGTTTTAAACACTGGGTGTGTCTCAAAACCTAGTGAGCTCCTACATAGGCAGCATTTTACTTCATAGTATGCGCTCCTGACATGTAGACTGTCCCAATTCTTACATACCTTAAACATGCTGTCTACTGAGAAACCTTATTTAGACCTGATTTTAAGGAAGCATCGAATGCTTCCTCAGCCGCTAAGACAATCCCATGATGCAACGCAGGCTAATCTATGAGCAGTGAAGTGGTTTTAAAATGTTAAAACATTTATTTTGATTCTCTCTGGAGTTTTAATGTGTTTCTGGTCATATAATCACACAAAACAGTATTTTATTATCAACTCTGTAACGAGTCCTTCACCATTTAGACATTAGCATTTATGCTAGCGGATTTTTAAGCCTCGGGCTATTGTAAACCACCGCTCGCTTGCTGCAGTGGACGGCAACAAGCCGTGACGCAGTCTCTCTCTAACTAGAGCGTCTCAGTAATCTGTTTATGAGGAGAGATGAGGAGAGAACGCTGCTACTTACACAGCTGCTACCTAGACAGCCTACTTACACACTCACTAGGATTTAAAACCCACTGTGTCCACTCACTGTCCACTCTATTAAACACTACGTCTACATGGTGGACCCGCAAGGTAACAAAGTCAGAGACAACAGCTCAGCTGTTGCTGCACAGTAGTCTAGTCCTTCATCAGTGATAACAGGACGCCGCCCACAGGACACTGTTGTCTGGATAGTTTTGGTTGGTGGACGATTCTCAGTCCAGCAGTGACACTGAGGTGTTTAAACACCCCAGCAGCAGCACTGCTGTGTCTAACACACCACCACCATGCCAGTGTCACTGCAGTGGTGAGAATGATCCACCTCCCTAATAGTACCTGCTCCATGGAGGTCCTGTGGGGGTCCTGAACATTATGAACTGGGTGAAAATATATATATATATATATATATATATATATATAATGTGCGTATGTCTCAGGCTGGCACATTGTAAAAAAAACATTAAATACTACACAGATCACAGACTCTGTATGAAGGCTTGGCAGTCGGTAGGTGAGAGTGAGAACAGGCCATAAATCTTTCTCTCCAGCACTGCTCTAAATACATACGGTACCCTCCCTCTCTCCCTTCAGCGAAGAGAGAGAAGCTCACGATCGCCCCTATCCTCACAATTGTTTACGTTTGGGCCTGCTGGTTGCGCACTCCAAATTACTGGAAACAATTTCATCCTGGAAAGCCACGCGTAAACACATAGGGGAGAAATTAGAGGGCGCACATGTCTGTAGCTCGGCTGCTTCGCTCTGATTTACAGCAGAACCTGGTCTGTGCAGCTCTCTGCCACAGACCACACTATGTGCCCTGTTTATTTGGTTAGGGTGGCTGAGAGCGAGGGGGATTCAGGCCAGCTTTTCATGGAGGAATACCCATCCCGTCTTACTCGGGTTAAGGAAAATAGCTCTCTTCCTCCGATCTGAGGCCACAGCCAGTCAACGTCAGACTAATGGGGGGCTTACGGAGCGCTTCCAGAGGAACGAGCTCTATGTGTTTGTCTCTGAGATAACAAATATAGAGCATCTGCTGTGTGACAGTGAAAATGGGAAGTTAGTTAGATTTATTTGTTAGAGAAATTAAAATCATTTGTTCAAATTAAAAAACATTAACAAAAGCAAAATGCTTAATGTAGCTAACAGGAGCTAACAGGAGTTCCTTGGAGCAGTTCTGTGGAAGAACCTTGTTTGGATTAATCTTCTCAAGGATGTTTCCTTAAACATCTGTTTTAGCGAAGGTGTGACTTTGATGGTCTAAAACCCAAAACCCAGTCATAGGACGCTGCCCACAGGACACGGTTGGCTGGATAGCTTTGGTTGGTTTTACTGCTGAAGTTTTTAAACACTGTGTCCACTCACTGTCCACTCTATTAAACACTACATCGACATGGTGGACCCGCAAGGTGGCAAAGTCAGAGACAGTAGCTCATCTGTTGCTACACAGTTTGTGTTCCTCTAGTCCTTCATCGGTGGACACTGCCCACAGGACACTGTTGGCTGGATGTTGCTGGTTGGTGGACTATTCTCAGTCCAGCAATGACACTGAGGTGCTTGAAACAAAAGCAAAAAGCTTAAAATACAAGAGCTAACAAGAGTTCCTTGAAGCAGTTATACAAAAGAACCTGGTTTGGATGAATCGTTTGGTGTATGTTTCCTTAAACATCTATTTTAGTGTGAAGAACCATCTAAAATCCAAAACCCAGCCACAAAAGTCACGATCCATTTAGGAACCTTTATTTAAAACTGAAATACACAAAGGGACTCGTTTCTACTGATAGAAGGTGGAGTTTTATTTGGGGTCTTTGTTGTCATAGAGACATTTATACAGTGATTATGTAACTGAAGTGCTTTAAATCATGCCACTGGACATCAGGAGAGCTAAAAGTTCATCGCCCCGCGATCATTCCCTCATAAACTTTCAGTAAGATTCCTGAGCACATTATGGCTCCTGGCCTATATAATGGCCTTTAATGTATTTTGGATGTCTCATAAAAAGAACAGTATCATATTGGCCCTGCTAATCAGATTTTCCATCGTCTGATTATAATCTCAAACGTCAAGCTCATGTAAAGTCCCGAATAAACGACAAAAACAAATGTAACTCATCAGCTACTTGTTCACAAAGCAGGAGATTCTGCTTAGCCAACTAACTTTAACCCACTCAGCTTGATGATGTTATCTAATGTATCAAAGGACGGTGTATATAAATGAATAAATCTCGGGAACGTTACTAGAGACTTTTCAGTGTGGCTTGGTAACGAGGACTCCAGTGATCGTATCTCTTTGAGAAGCTTTGTAATCCAGGATTGAACTCTCCTTTGGAAAATAAAAGCATAATGATAAACCCTACATTGAATATCCTCTGTGATATTTATTCATTTCTGCCTTTTTAAAAGAGCTACTGTTGTTGAGGCTGTGGTCTTGAATTACTGACCAATCAGAAACTGATTTATCAACTAGAGACTGTGTTCCTGACTTCTCGATCAATCAATGACTGTGTTCCTCACTTGTTGATCTATTGGGGTCTGTGTTCCTAATCTGTGGATTAAATGGAGAATGTGTTCCTGCCTTTGTTATTAAATTGCTGGCTGTGTGATTTGACAATTGTTAACCATCTACTGACAACTGGGGTCTGTTGACTGTCTTCATGATTTTTCAATCAATCAGAGGTGTTCCTGATTTGCAATCAGGGGCTGTGTTCTAGATTTATTGACCAATCAGAGACTGCATTCCTGGTTTATAGACCAGAGATTGTGTTCCTGACTTCTCAATCAATCAAAGGTTGTGCTCCTCACTTATCAATCAGCGGTTGTGTTCCTGACTTGTCAATCAATAGGGGTCTGTGTTCCTAATTTGTTGATCAATCAGAGGCTGTGTTCCTGACAATTAATTGGAGGTTGTGTTACTGATGTATCAATCAATAGGTATCTGTGTTCCTGATTTCTTGATCAGTAGGGGTTGGTGTTCCTAACTTGTTGATCAATTGAAGGCTGTGTTACTGATTTGTCGATCAATAGGGATCTCTGTTTGTGGTTTGTTGATCAATCAAAGGCTGTGTTCCAAATTTACCAGTCAGTTGGAGGCTGTGTTCCTGACTAGTCGATCAATTGGAGTTTGTGTTCCTGACTTGTCAGTCAATTGGAGTTTGTGTTCCTGACTTGTTGACTAAACAATGTAACACTTCAGGGCAAAATTAAAGTAAATATGTAACAGGCACCTTTCATGGGGCATTTATTTTTTATGTATACTGTCCCTTCATATGTTGCATCGTCGTCAGTCTGTGAGGGATAAGTTTGGTCTAAACTTTCTAGACTTTTTATGTTGGTGGGTTACTTTTTCCCCAGGCTAAATCACCAAACTGCATGCCTAACCTTTCCTGAGCGTACTTAATTTCAGGAACCTTCTGATCAAACAAGGACTGACGGAGGTTGTCCCATGTGGTTTTCTGTTTTTATTTCATGATGCCACCAATTATGTAAAGAATATCACCTTTTCTAACAGAGGAAACAAATCCTACTACAGATGTGATCATTTAAAGCAATTATTACCCAAAGAAACACTAACATGGTGGCAGTGCTGAAAGTTAGAAAGCCAGAAACCCTATATAAATGTGGCTAAACGGTCTTCTGACCAAGGTTCAGCTTTGCAAATCCTAACAAATGAAACTGTGGTTAATTTGTTGGTGCTGGGGTTAAGTCCGTTAACAACTTTCCCTATCAATCCAGGTCTGGATACTGATATTTCTGATAAACAATCAAACTTGTGAACCATGGGGTTTGAGTTGAGTTGCTTTCTACATATGGTTCACTCCATTTCCCTCATTGGCACTCTCGTAAAGACAAATCAAAAGACTGCAAAGAAATTCAATTACTGTCATTCCTGAATTTAGTATTTTGCCCTTTTAGTTTTCCTCTGACATCTTATACGGTCAGAGAACACTTTACAGAATCTCTCCAGATTGTACAGGACTCTCCTCTTTGGTTCACCCCACATATTTCCTATGTGGTGTTGATTTGGTGCTCAGTAAATCATGTGATGCGTTGATCTGAACACAATGGATCAACTGTTCTGCTAGAAGATCCAAATGATGGCCTACTTCTAGTCCCAAGGTCTTTGGGGGTATAAGAGCAGCAACACAACATCATCACAGACCTTCCACCAGAGTAAGCATCAGGTTCTTTTCAGTGTAATCATTCTTCTTTTTATGTTAACCCACCTTAAGTGTTTGTTGCCCAGTTTTCATTTCATCTGACCACAGAGAACAGTTCCAGTAGCGTTTGGCAAACTCCAGACACTTAGGGTTGCGGTCAGATGACAGAAAAGGCTTTTTCCCGACATGCCTTCCAAATAATCGGATCGCATGGAGGTGGTGCCTGACGGTGGTTTTGGAGACTTGGTGACCCCAAGATGCTACTTCATTCTCCAACAGTGATTTCTTTCTTGCTCGCTGTGTGTGGCGGCAAAAGAGAATTGGGTTCTCATCCAGGCAAGACAGCTTCAGTTGACTGGAGCTTTTAATTACTGTCCAGACTTGGGCACCCTGTGTGTGTCACTATTTGTATATGGCCACTGCTTATCAAGGTCAACACAAGTTTCCCTTATTTGACTGACTAAGGGAAAGTGACCTTGGTATGATCTCATATATACATCTCAGTGAGTCAATAAATCATGGATTATGGCCTAGACGCCATCATCTGTACCAGGAATGCCAATAATCATGAACAGGGCTCTACACATGTAGAAAATAAAGCATTATAAAGGACATTATAAAGGAGTGATGTTTCCACTTCCACTATGTTTGTGTTTATTAAGGTAATAATTGCTGCATATCGTTAATGTCCAATGCAAAACATGTATCTTCACTTTTGTCGATTTTGAGTTTTCAACATCATTTGAACACATCAATGGCCGTTTACATTGTGTGAAAATTTCATGATGAATGGAACAATAAAAGTGTACCAAAATAGCTTGGAAAAACGTCTGGTTCCATTGACTTACATTGAAGGTAAAGTATGTTTTTGGTCTCTCCTGTAAAGTTGCATTTTTAAAGATTCTTGTTTTTTTTTATTGGACAGCGACGGTATTCATGATGTGGTATGATTTGCTTCTTTGTATGATCATTAATCCTATGATTGAATTACATCCCAATGGAAATCTAATAAGCACTGGTCCACTGGATTGGAGCAGGTTAGTCATGCATGATAATAAATGACATGACACATATGCTTTTCTAGAGCTTCTCTTTCATCTAGAGCTTTGTATCTTCTTATGCATGTAAATAGGCTGAGAAGGTATCAAGTCCAAAACACAACCTCAGCCTGAAATGACTTGGAGTTGCAGCTTTCATTTCTCCTTCATGAGGTGACATCATCTCGTAACATGGTCATTATTTCCCGCCTACTGGTAGGCTTGGCACACTTTCTTGCAACACAGACAGAGCTGGACAAACTGATCAGGTGGGCTGGCTCAGTGATCGGCCTGAAACTGGACTCTCTGGTGACGGTGGCAGAGAAGAAGACAATGGACAAACTTCTGGACATTATGGATGATGCCAGTCATCCTCTGCACATCGTCATCAGCAACCAGAGGAGTCTGTTCAGTGACCGACTGCTCCTACCCAAGTGCAGAACCAATAGACTCAAAAACTCCTTTGTCCTTCATGCTTTCAGACTGTACAACTCCTCTCTGCAGGGGAGGAGGGGTCACAGGAGGACAGAGGATGGGATGGAGCAGTAGACTGATAATAACACAACCGGACTAAGTGCAATAACACTAGTTAACATTAAACAAGTGCAATAACACTAATTAACATTAAACAAGTGCAATAACACCGGTAAAATGAAACATTAAACAAGTGCAATAATAGTGTGCAATACCTCCCCAGTTAGTGCAATACCTCCCCAGTTCTTTTTCTTTTCTTTTTCTTTATTTTGTACATTGGATTTTTTTTTTAATTTATATTCCTTTCATTTGTTTCTTGTGTGTAATTTATTGTGATGCCACTGGAATCTTAATTTCCCTGAGGGAACCCTCTCAAAGGGATCAATAAAGATCCATCCATCCATCCATCCATCCATCCATCCATCCATCCATCCATCCATCCATCCATCCATCCATCCATCCATCCATCCATCCATCCATCCATCCATCCATCCATCCATCCATCCATCCATCCATCCATCCATCCATCCATTCATCCATTCATCCATCCATCCATCCATCCATCCATCCATCCAAAACAGCTAAAATAGCTAAGATGGATTTACCAATTTCTTCTACCAGATCTTTAGGGTTGGACTTTGGCTTATACTGATATAAGCAGCAATGCCACTATGTTAAAAATAGGCACAGTGGTGTAGGGGGAGGACCTTAAAGCAGGATGACATTCCAGCATCTGCTCAATCAGATGGGAATGGGTGGGCTGACCAATCTGAGCACGCTGGGCTCATCAGGAGACAGGCCTTAAAGACACAGGAGCTTTAAGAGAGTGTTTCAGACACAAGGTGACTGTAGACCCCCAAAATAAAACATATTAGAATGCTTTCTGAGTGTAGTTACGTTAACCTGAGTAAGTGACAAGTTCAATCAACATGAGTTGAACATCTCAGCTGATCCAAAACTGGGATAATCAGATAAAACTAAATCCTGATTAGGCTGAGACAGATACTGGAGTTTGGACATTGCATAACATCTGTAATTGTGAGCGTCTGGCTTACCTGCACGTATGGGGAATTCCATTAAAGTTAATGCGTGGTTTAGTGCGAAAGCCTCAGCGGAGTTTGAGCCTCTGGCGGTGGACTGAACGCAGCCTGACGTCTTCATAAATCTCAACAAGTCAAACATGACGCGAAGGCTAAAACGGCAGCTCAGCTGCACTTGCTCTCAACCTGACAGTCAAAACAAACAACTTCACTCATACTTAAGATAGCTGAGGACGGCGTTTGCTTGGCTTATTTTTGCGAAGGCTGTTTGCTTTACAACATGGATCACAAAAGTAACTCGCCGAATCAGTGACATTTAACTTTACCTGGTTAGCTCACACTCCTGACCTGTGACCTCCAGCCTAATAGTATTCATACTTTGGAAGAAGCCTGAATGATATTCTTTGGAAAGAAATATTCAATTTTCCATTCCACACATATTCAGCATGCCGGTATGTTTCCACTATTGTGTGTCTTCTTCTCTTCCTACGTGGCACGCCCTGAAGTGACCAACTGGCGTTCAAAACAAAGAGTTCAAACAAATTGTGGGAGGTTACATGACATCAGCGACTCAGATCTATATTTATCATTGGCCTCAGAATAAGGCTGATGACCAACACTCCATAAATAAGGTTGCCCAAAGAGTGAAGAAATTTAGAATCGCATGGTTCTTCAAAAACCTCAGTTGAAACCACTCTGGACAAGGAACTAAAAGTGGTCTCTAGCTCCAAGACTTAGCAACTTTTTTTTTTAGCAGTGGATATGCTATTGTGACAAATTTCTTTTAAAGTTACTACCTTAATCCTGACATCATTCTTTTTAACTTAATTTCTGAAGGTCATGAGATCAGTGAATGATAAAGAGGAAGAAGATGACCAGCAAACAAGATAGACGAAGGTAGAGGAATTATGAGCAAGCTATTAATACGCCTAAAGACTCAAGTGGAAGGCAGGACATATTCTGGAGAAACATTATCCATATGATTCCCTGTAGTCACAATGGACTTAATATACTTATAATGGATAATAATCAAATTTGCAGATATTTCCAATTCTTATTTAAATCATATTCATTATATTTATTTACTGATGTCAAACATTACATATTGTGGCTTTATGATAAATTGGAAATTGAACCACACAACACTTTTCCAGTCAATCAGTAAAAGTGGGCGTTCATGCAGGTGCACAAGCCCTGTCTTGGGGGAGGAGCAACATGCTGAACTCCACACATTGACAGTTGACTGAGAAAATAGCCAAAGATGAAAAGATCAGAAGAACATAGATTAAGAAAGAATATTAATTAAGAAGATCTCAGGTTAGGCGAGGACGAAGAGCCTGTATTAACATCACGGAAGCATTTCAACAGTGGAAAGACCTCCGAGAGCTGATAATGCTAAAGCTGGCCAGCATCTTCTGGTTCCACCTTAAATATTGCTGGAGTTACATTCTGAATGGGGAGGTAGACTGAGGCGCAGTAATATTAAGGCTGCATCATTTAAGGTGGAACATGAAAACAAGGAACTACTGAATTACAGCTTCATCAAGAGTTGTTCTGATTCAGCTTGACAGGTGGGTGAAATGATCGTATAGGTCAAAATGTTTTGTCCCATTTACTGATGTTTGGAATTAGCAACTGGTTAGCATAGCAGCAGCGACTTGTGGCAACAGTTTGCAAAGCCACACTCAGCTAATATTAATTGCTCTGTTATTCTTGTTCTTATTTATTTGTTCTTATTCTTTTATCATGCTACATTGGACAAAGGGATTTGAGAAGGGTTTGATGCCCATAGAGATCTAAAACAACAAGTTTGCTAGCTTGGCATCTTCCGTCTGGGCAAAGTTTAAGAATTTGGGGGTGGACCTTCTAAAGGAGGACTAACTCCTGAATCACTAACAGCACTTTTAGTAAAGATAAAAGAGATATCAGTAAATAATTTCAACTCTTAAATCACGTTCATAATAAAATTATGGGTTCATGCACTAATATCACATATTGAATACTGATATTAATGGTTACACAACTACTCATCTAAAACAAGCTTTAACTGAGCCAGTACATGTAGTTTTTCTTCATAATCAGTCAAGCTGTCACTTCCATATAAGCTCATATTTCCTATTTCTTTCCTTAAATTCTTGGATTTGAGAGTTTGTATTACACTCCTTGTTGGATCTACACTTTGTGTCAATGTATCAGGTCTACAGATCTACACACTTTGTTACCCTGTTTTTTTTAATGGTTAGGACCCACACAGGGCCACCACAGAGCATGTACTATTTGGGTGGTGGATCATTCTCGGCACTGCAGTAACACTAACGTGATGATGGTGGTATGTTAGTGAGTGTTGTGCTGGTGTGAGTGGATCAGGCTTACTTACTTACTTACTTTCACTGCTGGGCTCAGATTAGTCAACTAAACTATTAACCAAAAATATATCCAGTCAAAAGCATCCCCTGTGGGCAGCGTCCTGTGACCACTGATGAAGGACTAGAGGAAAACATACTGTACAGCAACAAATCAGCGTGTCTAACAGAGTTAACACAGTGTTTACACTCTCCAGCAGCGCTGCTGTGTCTGATCCACTCACACTAGCACAACACACACTAACACACCACCACCATGTCAGCAAAACACTTTACTTAAAACATTCAAGTAGTGTGTTTATGTGGAAACAACCCAGTATTATTTACAGTTCTCATCTAATACCTGCTTTGACTGCTCAGTACTTCATTAAGCTAAATCAAGATTGCTGCTGAAGGAACTGAATACATTCATACAATGTCTGGGGCGTCCAGGAGAAATCTGGAACTACACTTTGTTCTTCTAACTGGAGCTCAAGATATGATCTACTTCTCTCACAATAAGATATTCATGTTACTTTGTATTGTATGTATGATTATTTACATCTGTTCTAATCAGATCTGCTGTTCTTACTTCATCTATTTTTAGCTTTCGTGCTTTCTTTCAACCACTGTTTGTCCTGCGCTTCAACATGTGAGGTGTTTATGCAGTGTTCATGCAGTCACTCTGGTTGGGACACCTACACAGCAGCAAGGTGCCTGGGCCACACCTCAAGGGCAATCCAAACAACACATGAGACCTGTGAGAGGAAGAGAATACGAACACAACATCTGAGCCTTTATCATTGTGCTGCGGGATTACGCAAAGCTGCAGTCAACACGCAGCACTTCAAAAACACTGACTTCACCCCAGATTCAGTGTCACTGCTGCTGAAAACAGATTACCTGCTGCATCTCACCTCATCACACACAAACACTGGGACAGCTTTGTTTTTATACTGTATCAGGATTGTGGGGTCATGCACCAATAAAATCTCAAAATAGTAACCTTGCAAAAAAAAAATAGGCACGTTTCTTTTGATGGAACTCAAAGTAACAAGATCTTCTCCTACTATTGGATTATTTTTGTTGGTTCTATTGGGCCAATGGAATATAGCTGAACAGTCAAAACTGTCTATCAGAGCAATCATGAAGAACCTTAAAGCAACTGGAGATGGTAAGAACCCGCCAGGAAAGAGGACGCATGTCTACTCTGACCCCTATCCACACACAGCGAGAAGGATGAGTCAAGTGGCCAAAACATCTCTGAGAATCACAGCTGAGGAATAGCAGACATTAGTTAGGTCAGAACATCTCCCAAACTACAATCAGACACCACCCACAAGACCACAGGTTGTTTGGGAGGGTTGCCAGAAGAAGGCCTCTACTGTCCAGAATCAACAAACTCAGTTCACCAGACGTTACTGGAACTTTCAGTGGGACTGTGTTTTATGGTCAGATGAGACCAAAATAGAGCTTTTAGGCAACAAACACCAAAAGCTGAGACATAAAAATAGCCATGCACAGAAGATCTTCATCCCCACTGTGAAAAATGATGGTGGATCTTATAAACAAAGGTGTTTCTCTTCAGTATTAAATGAAGTGTTGCGAAAAACAGTGGTACACATAGATCAAATGAAAAATATAATTAAAAATTTTCTGTCTTTGAATATTTGTATTTCCAATAAAAGTTGTTGGTTATTCAATGAAAATGTTGGATTTGTATTCATTTTGATTGGTGCACACTAACATACTCCCACTACAACAGTGTCACTGTAGTGTTGAGAATGATTCACCACCCAAATAATTAGATGGATCAGATTATATATATATATATATATATATATATATATATATATATATATATATATATATATATATATATATATATATATATATATATAGATAGATAGATATATATAGAGAGAGAGAGAGAGAGAGAGAGAGAGAGAGCTGCTGAAGCATCATTGCTAGACAGAGAATAGTCCACCAACCAAAACTATTCAAGCCAACAGTGTCTAGCAGCAGCAGAACTTTACATCTACATGGTGGACCAGCAATGTAGGAGTGTCTAATAGAGTGGACAGTGAGTGGACACAGTGTTTAAAAAACTATATCAGCACTGCTGATATAGTTAGTGAGTGTACACCAGCACAACACTCACTAACACTCCACCACTACCACCACCACATTAGTGTCACTGCTTTGTTGAGAATGATCCACCTTCCAAATAATACCTGCTCTGTGGTGGTCCTGTGGGTGTCCTCACCACTGAGAAACAGGGTAACTAAGTATAGAGAGAATCAGATGAACTACAGTCTGTATATATAAATATGTCATTGCTAGACTGAGAATAGTCTACCAAGCAAAACTTCTCAAGCTTACTCAAGCCTTACATCTACAAGGTGGACCAGCAAGGTCTAATAGAGTGGACTGTGAGTGGACACAGTGTTTAAACACTCCAGCAGCACTGCTATGTCTGATCCACTCACACCAGCACAACACACACTAACACACCACCACTACCACAACCACATTAGTGTCACTGCTTTGTTGAGAATGATCCACCTTCCAAATAATAGCTGCTCTTTGGTGGAACTGGACATTGTTGGTCTTGTACACACATAGATATGAACTTTAAAAGTAACCAGAGTGATCGAAAAGAAAAACATCAGCCTGTCAACGTCAAGCTACAGAGTTAAAGCCAACTGTATAAACTTACTCATAAGACCACTGATCTAGGATCAGTTCTTCTCCATTCATAGCCTACTGAATGTATTTACATGCACAAGCTGCAACCGCTCCTGAACCCTAAGAGATGTGTTATATATCTGACCCAGTGCTTGTGAACTTTATATGACACTCTCGCCATTTATATGCAAATGCAGACAGACCTGCCAGATCATTCCTACAGCTACGACTTAGAGACTTAGCGAGCCGTTAATTACTGATGTGCTGTTTATTAGTCTTGGCACCTGTACTGGTCTCTGCCCACATGAGTAAGAATGCCGTCTGTCAGAAGGCAAGAATGCAGACGTGGCTTTACAATGGCAATGGAGACGCGAAGACACCGGTGGCGTGAAGAAAAATGCGATCCTGTTGCCGTCAAAGGGTCACGACCTTGTCATGACGAGGGCGTGAAGTGTTTGTGTGCGCGCTGAGAAGCGAGAGAAAGTTCAAATAGCGTGTGCCACATGCGGAATTGAATTCCTTCAAAAGGTTTCTCAGGAACAGCCCTAGAGTGAATCGACCCGAGGACAAATGCTTCTCGACACCATGACTTTGCAAAATCTTGGAAGTGCCACATAGGCGGAACCTTAGCAATGGTTCCTTATGTCGGTTCATAGTCTATGTTTTTTTTTTCTGCTGTCAACACACTGTCCAATCTAACCTCCCAATAAACAAACTCACATCAGTTAACACGTCAAAGCACACCTATAGTAGAAGTCAATGAACAGCAACACACCGACTCATTGGTTTATCTAGGATAAGTAGGACCTACCATAACTACAGTGTAATGTTCTTCTTCAGTCACAGCCTTTTCACTGTACATCCTTTCAGAACCCCCATAGCACTGAGGTGTCTTCTCACAGTGGAAGGACGGACCTCAAGACAAATGCTTCTCGACACAATGACTGTGCAAAAGATTGAAAGTGACACATAGGCAGAACCTTGGCACTGGTTCCTTTGCTTGGTACTGGAGTACACCTGCCCTCCATAGTCTATGGCTTTTCTCTGCTCTCAGCACATTAAGTCCAATCTTAACTCACAATGAACAAACTCACATCAGTTAACACATCAAAACACACCTATAATAGAAGACAGTGAACAGCACTGCACCTACTCATTGGTCTATCTAGTATAAGTATGACCTACAATGTAATCTATAGTCAGCTGTCACTGTTTTATTCACTGAAACATGCTTTTAGACCCCCATAGACCTGAGGTGTCTTCTCGCAGTGGAAGGATAAACCTGAAGACAAATGCTTCTCGACACCATGACTGCAAATATTGGAACTGCCACACAGGTGGAACCTTAGCACTCGTTTTTTTGCTTGGTCCTGGAGTACACCTGCACTCCATAGTCTATGTTTTTTTTTCTACTCTAACATTGACTCCAATCTAAGCTCACAATTCACAAACTCACATCAGTTAACAAATCAAAGCATACCTACAATAGAAGTCAATGAGCTGCTCATTGGTATGTCTACTATAAGTAGGATCTACAATAACTATAATAGAAGTCAGCCTTCACTGTTTTTTTTCCCATTGTACATCCATTCAGACCCCCATAGCACTTGGGTGTCTTCTCACAGTGAAATGACGGACCCAAAGACAAATGCTTCTTGACACCATGACTGTAAGATATTGGAAGTGCCACACAGGCAGAACCTTAGCACTCGTTCCTTTACTTGGTCCTGGAGTACACCTTCCACCCATAGTCTATGTTTTTGTTCTTCTCTTAAGACATTGAGTCCAATCTAAGCTCACAATTCACAAACTCACATCAGTTAACAAATCAAAGCACAACTATTGTAAAAGTCAATGAGCTGCTCATTGGTATGTCTACTATAAGTACAGTCAGCTTTCACTGTTTTTCTCATTGTACATCCTTTCAGACTCCCATAGTGTTGAGATGCTTCTCACGGTGGAACGATGAACCTAAAGAGAACTGCTTCTCGACACAATGACTGCAAAATATTGGAAGTGTCATACAGGGGGAACCTTAGCTCTGGTTCCTCTCCTTGGTTGGCTTTTCTCACTGCGCCATGTGTAGGTGCGTCACTGCTGTTTGAAGTCAATGATCAGTGACGCACCTGCTCATTGGTATGTCTACTATGAGTAGGATGTACAATAACTACAATGCAATCTACAGTCAGCGTTCACTGTTTTTTTACTGTACATCCTTCAGAACCCCTATAGCATTAGGGTGTCTTCTCACAGTGGAAGACTGGACAGAAACACCTGTGGATGTTTTCACATCTGAAGCAAAGTAGAGCTTGATGTTCACCTCTCTCTCTCTCTCTCTCAAAGATGAAAGTTTCAGAAACTGGTTATCCTGATGGGGGACCGTTTTGGTGGGTCCACCAGGCATTTCAAGTGGTTCCAACGAGCCCCATTTTCTCTGTAGCCTTTAATCATTTTTTTAATCTTTGAGAGAGAGATGCCTACAAAGCCAAGGCTGGATCAGCTCCTCCTTACCTTATGGCAATGGTCAAAAGTTGGTCCGCACCTCGAGCCCTTCACGCTTCAAGTACGGCTCGGCTTGACCCACCATCCCTCAAGATTCATAGAAGACACGTGACAAGTCGCTTCTCTGTCCTGGCACCTAGATGGTGGAACGAACTTCCACTGGCTGTCCTAACAGCGAACTCTCTTACGGTCTTCAAACACAGACTGAAGACCACAGTTTCTTTGTGAAGCACATATAAGCACTGATCTACAGAACCTTTGGTATAAACCATGATTGCACTTGATCTTCTAGAAACACTGGCTAAGTACTGCACTTATACTGTATGTAGTCTTGTATATATTCTCTTCTCTGTAGGTGTTTCAGTCTTGTTAGGTATGCTCTGTGTCTAATCTTATATGTTGTTGTCTTCTTTCTAGGTATCAGCACTGGCACTTGTTTATGGCAGTGTTTGAGCTCAAGAGTAGTTTGGACTTAAACCTGTTTCTACTAGATAGAGATACGTACTCTGACTAAACACATAGCACTTATGTAAGTGGCTCTGGATAAGAGTGTCTGCTAAATGCTGTAAATGTAAAAATTGAATCTCCAATTTTGGAAGCTCCGGTTTGTTTTTACCTGTTTTCATTCAATTACAGAACCTATCATCATATCGATGCCATTCAGAGAAAACCGCGCATGTCCATTTTTGTCGATTTTCTTTTTTCTGCCTTATTTAAACACAACAGCAGCTCTTTACATTGTGTGGAAATTTGATGATGAATGGGTCAATAGAAATGCTCCAAAATAGCTTGGAAAAACGTCCGGTTCCATTGACTTACATTAAAAGTAAAGACAGTTTTTGTTCTCTCGTGTAAAGTTGCCATTTTGGAGATGATAAAAATGTGCATGACAAGACATACGTTGAGTGTCGTTCACTGCTTGTTTCTTTCAGATCTTCACAGAAATTCCAGTGATCTTCCAAGCATGCTTTCTTCTTATGAATTCCTTCTCAGACCACCTTGGGGAAACTTCCTCGCACCTTAAGTGGAGCAGCGCTGGTGTCTGTAATGGTTTTATCTGTGTACAATCAGAGCTCCTTTGTGCAGGCCTTTGAAGTGAAATCCTGAAACCACTTGGAAATGTGTGTGCGGGGGATTCTTGTAACATGTTTGTTTTGATGTGGGTTCTCCTCTTTGTCACCTATATATCCTTGTGCATTATCTATAAATCCTGTACAGTATAGACGCAAACCCACAGTCCTACACGATTCGTGATTCAAGACGTGTTCTGCTTTAAACAGCTGATTAATTGTTATCAAGGGCTTTCGCTTCCACTTGAGATGAAACAGGCTTGGGCTGAGTGGAAACGGGAAATTCCACAAGTGCAGTTCACTCCTGCTGTGGAGCACATTTTTAAGTCTTTCAGTCCTTAAGGGCGAAGCCCTTCACTCTACTGAAACGTGTTACCTTGATATAAACTATCTACAAATATTCAAACTGGCAATAAACTATTTGGTGAAACCCAATTTATCATCACCAGTTCAGCCTATCAGAGTTAGCTTAACCCCTTTTATTATGGTGAAAACAATTACATTTATAATGTTATGTGTCAAACTGACCCGCACAGTAAATACACTCAAAAACAAGGGCTCAAGTCAGAACAGTAAAACTTCATTATAAACTACATTTTTGTCGATTTTAAGTTTTCTACATCTTTCAAACATGGCAATGGTTGTTTACATTGTGTGAAAATGTTATGACTGATAGAAAAATAGAAATGCTCCAAAATAGCTTGGAAAGAATTCTGGTTCCATTGACTTACATTTAAAATAAAGTATGTTTTTGGTCTCTCCTGTAAAGATGTGTAGATGGGCCAAACTGACCCATAACATAATTGGAGGGTTAACCCTTAGGACTTTGATATTCTATACAGTTCCAAGAGTTCATTAGTTACATTCATGTTCAATGTACATTCTTTTCTGACAGGTTCAAACGGGTTCTTTGTTATTATTGGTAGACAAATTACAAATACTTGGCAAAAAGTTAGCCAACACAAGAGTGTATATGTGGTCTTCTAGCATATTATCATTTGAAACCCCCATAAGGGCACTTTGATAGACCTTCTATGCTTATTATGGATGGAAAAAAAAATCTTACCAAGTCTTAGGAAGAGTATACTGTACTTAGAGTGCATGCGAGTTGATCTGAACTGAGTTATGTTGGATTCAATTGGCATTTAAGTGCCAGTTATGAGCGAATGTTCCAATTTTAGCTATGTTTTAAACCTTTCACACCAGTTTTGAATGAGATTCTCTCGCATTACATTGTCTCAAACTTGCTGGACATCAATCACAGCCTTTCCCCCAAAAAACATGTGTTCATATGCATGTGCCTGTGTTGTTGAAAACAATCCTTGTGAGATGAAATGCCGTGACAGCCTGTGATTACAAGCACACCACATTTGCTGCCTTTCATAAGCTCATCACCAATGACAAAACGTGTGCTATTACTCCATACGCTTGTGTCAGACGTTGCTATGATATATCACGGTCGTGCCGAGACATGCTCATTCGCTCTTATTTCAGACAAAGACTTCAAGCTGCAGTTGCTAAGTGTTATTGAGGCTGAGAAACTTTTCTCACTTCTCGAGGGAGCTAACACAACAGATGTTATGGCCATCTTGGTCAAGGCTATTTATACTGGAGATTGTTTTTGATTTCCATTTCATTTTCTATATATATATAATCACTGCTGTCCAAACAAACCCTAGTGTCTTCCAAACGGTAACTTTACAGGAGGAGGAAACTTTACTTTTCATGGAAGTCAGCTTAGCCGAGATTTAAATCCATTTTTTGGTCATTTCTTTTGGTCTATTCATCTGGAAACTCTTACAGTGTAAAGAGTAGCAAGCATTGATACATTGTGCCAAAAATGGTACAAGGCTGTACAATGATTGTATCCTTAACATAATGTGATAGTATAAAGGGGAGTATAGCTTTATACAGTACTCTGCTCAAAGCTAAACAAATTCTTTCAAAGGACTAGAATTTAAAAACAAAAGACATGAAAGTAATCAAAACCGAAACAGAGCATTTTAAAGCAATCTGTTACTCATATTCATCGTGTGACACTCATCTAAGTAGTTCCTCGCTTCTTGAACAGCTAGTAGTCATGGCTGGATTACTGACCGGGCCAGTGGGGCCTGCGCCCAGGGGCCCTTGAGGTCAGGGGGGCCCTGCCCCAAAACATTTTGCGATACCTATCAACATTTATGATACAATACATTTTTATTTCTCAGGGCCCTCCATTTTAAGGATCCTCTGACTTTTAGGGACTTTGACCCCAGGGCCCTAGCCATGCTTTTGGGAGCCCTAGCCTTGATTTTGGGCCCATTACAAAAATAGACAATGCGTTGTGGCACTGCTCTGATTTCGACTTCTGGCTATTAGGGGTCCTAGGAAAGATGGGGGGCATAATTTTAGAGGGCCCTGGTTATGGAAGCCCTTAACAGTGGACCACAGAGAAGAGCAGGGCATACCATTAGAGGGCCCTTGATCACGAGGGGCGCGAGACTATCCTTAACCCATCCTTGCTAGTAGTCCTATGTGAAATTGGCATTCAATGTATCATAATTACTAAACTAAGATACTACTTCAAAGGTTCTCTAGTAAAATGGAACCCATTCGTTGATCTAAAAA